>QOVE01002733.1:5352-17692 GCA_003521275.1 Tricholoma sp. MG99
CACCGCCCGCGAAGACTACGACAATCATTTCGATGAAGAAGCTTGGGCCAATATGATGGATGAACCGATGAGACAAGATTAGTCAGCAAACCAGACAATATCTGATTACCTCATCCCATCCTTCATTCTTATCTTCATCAATCGATATGGCCAATGTTTCAACATTTTTCTTTTATTTTGCCATCGTCATCCTCTCCCTTCTCGCACTCGGAATCATTATCTATTTAAGCCGCTGGGCACTCTATGGCTATCGTAAATTATTCCGACACATTCAACAACGTCGGCAACAAATCTGGGACCCACCACTCGAGTTTATCAACCTTCCTATCATTCCTCCTCCCGCATACCTTCCCGATGGAATGCTCACCGACGATGAAGTATACATCCAACACCGTTATCGTCATACATCGATCTTTGGTTATTCGGTCCAAACCAACGATACCGAAAGTGCTCGGATTGGTATCGCGGTTTAAGATGTTGAGGATTTTCCGGAGGAAAAGCAGTCTAGTGGGGGGGTAATGTTACACTTTTCCTTATCGAAGAGGGCACCTACTTCTGATTACCATCACCACTCGTCATGCTCCCCACAGTCCCCATCAACACCCGCGTTCGTCATCCTTTCTCTATTTTTACCTATGACTCTCGTTGACTCGCGTATTACTCGTATCAATTCGTCTACGACTCATTGATACTCATCTTATGTACAACAGCTTTATCTTTGGATATCTCGGTCCCCATACCTCGGTCTCTGTACTAGTATATATACGAGTAGATACCCACTTGTAACTTTAGTTTGACCTAGTTTCCCAAATCCAAGGTCTCTACTCGCGAACCTCGATATAACTAAGGAAGCGTCCTTAGTTTGATATCTGAACCTCAAACTCGACCCTTAGGGAAAGCCTCCCAAGGTCCTTATCTCGATTGACCCTAGAGAAGCCCTCTAGGTCTCCCAGAAGACGACCTTACGCGAAGGCCGCGTAAGCCAGATTGTATCACGTGATCACGTGTTAGACCTTCGGTTCTAACAAGCGGCAGCAGCAACAGCAGCAACATCCAGTAAGGCAGCGGCAGGGACAGCAACGGCAGGGACACAAGGAACAGCAGTGGCAGTCACATCCAGAGCGGCAGCAGCGGTAAAACTGGGAGCGGCAGCGGCAGGGCCTGCTGCACCGGCAATGTCCACAATAGTCATCAGGAAACAGAGGCCAGCACTGGCGAAGCCTGTACGAGCGCCACTGGCCACGGCACCGGCACCACCACCACCACCACCAGCAGCCATACTGCCAGCCCAACCAGCGGCGTCCGGGTCCAGGCAGCCAGCCCCACCACAGCAACGATCACGACCAAAGGTGCCAGCCATCACAGTGACACCCAAGCCGCGAGTCGTGGAGAGTAGTAGTGGATCCGGTGACGAATTTCAAGACAGCAATAGTGGAGAAGACAAGATAGAAGAGAGCGACGCCACTGCCGATCGGAGGATAAAGCAGAAGCGGGACAACACAAGGAGGACACAAGGAGGAGCACCCCAGCGAGCGCATCTCAGAGCAACGCCATGGGCACGATGTGTCAGGCTTAGGCTTGAGTGTTGGGAACAGGTGAACAGGAAGACAGCGTGCTACCCTTGCGGGAAAGGCAAGGTACAGTGTGATCCAGAGGACGAGAATCAAGTGCCGAGGAAGAAGGCGAAAAAAGGATCAGCAAGAAGGGTAACGAAGAGGACACGATACTCCAGTGAAGAGAGTAATGAGGAATCACCTCGGCGCTTGACTCGAAGGGAAAAGGGAAAGGGGAAAGGTGAGTTTATTCATATAATGATTGAACAATGAAAACCTGTAACTGACTTGTCTACAAATAGCTGTGGATGATGATGTTGACATGGCCAATGCAGATGCCAGGCCGACCTCGCCCGCACCTGCGCCCATTCCTGTTCCTGTTCCCGCGCCCGCTCCCGCTCGTGCTCCCGCAGCCATGCCCGCTCGCACTCCTGCTGCCAACTCCTACTCAATGTTGGCCAACCACCTGGAGCAACTTGAATGCACGTTCAAAGAACATGTTCAACAAGCCAAACAACACTCCGAGGCACTAATAGCTGAGCAAGGGGAGTGGATTGAGGCTGGAGTCCAAGAACCCTTACGAGGGTTACAAGAACTGTGGGATTGGGTCACCATGTTGATGAAAAGGATGTCGAACCTCAAAGAGTACCTTGGATTGCAGGGCAGTGCACAACCCATCGTCCTCTTCAATGGTCAAGCCTCTGAGCGGGTCAGTCGCGTCAACAGATGGTCGGTCACAGGGGAGATCATTGAACACACGCCCGATCCGGAGGCCGATGCCGGAGTCATGGAGGATATGGAATCGATACAGGAAATCAAGGCTGTTCAGGAGGTAGAAAGGAGCCAGGACATCGAAGATCAAACGGCTGTGCCACACTTGGTGAACACCAAGGCCGATGCCGATGCCGATGGGGAGGCCAAAGACATGGAGGGCATGGAACCGAAGGAGGATGTTAACCTGGAGATTGTGAAACAGACTGTTGAGGAGGGATTAAGGACCCAACAACTTGAGAAAGAATCAGCCATACTCGAGGAGGACCCCGAACATGCCGATGCCAACGACACATCTGGGGCCGTGCCCGGAATCCAAATCATTCCTGCCACGCCCCAGGACTCGCAGGAAATGGCAGTGCAGCCCATGACAGTGGCCCCTCCACTCCCTCCCCTCCTCACCCCTACTTCAGTGGCCAAGGCGACAACGGCCACAACAGCAACAGCAACAGCAGTACCTGCGGCCCCACTGGTCTCGGCAGCTACCAGCATTGCGTCGCCCCAGCCCTCCCCTCCTCGTACACAGGTCCATAGATCCCCACGACTGCTATCACCAGGTCCATCGGTAATCTCAAGTACGACCTCCCCACCTCAACCACGGTTGTCAACCTTGCCCCACCTCTCCCCTTCCCCAGCACAGTTGCATCGATCCCCTCATGATCTTACACCTGGTCCAGCTGGACTACATTCCAGAAGTCCAACCCCTCAGCCAAATCCGAAGAAAAGAGCGGGAACATCTGAGGACAAAGGTGCTGCAAAGCGAGGGAGAAAGGAATAGACATTTGTTCTTTTTGTTATCTATGTAAAAACAATTGGACTTGAATATATATATCATTGGACATTCAATAGTAATGTATTAGCCTGCAAATTTGACTCTTTTAATTCTTGGTCTTCTCCCCACAGTTTGGTTTAAGATAGCTTCCTGCTGTGCAAGGTCATCAGCTGTCCTTCGGATCCGTCGAGCAAGTACTGAAGCCGAAGGAATGTGAGGTAGCTCAGTCCTTTGAGATTATGGTGGTGTTATCTGTTGCAATGTGTTCTGGGTCAAATCTGCTGGGGCCATTGCCGACTCTGCCGTTGCTGGTGATACCTGGGCCGTTGCCGGTGCTACTTGGGCCGTTGCTGGTGCTACTTGGGCCGTTGCTGGTGCTACTTGGGCCATTGCTGGTGCTACTTGGGCCATTGCTGGTGCTACTTGGGCTGTTGCCGGTGCTACTTGGGCCTTGGGCCATTGCTGGTGCTACTTGGGCCATTGCTGGTGCTACTTGGGCTGTTGCCGGTGCTACTTGGGCCGTTGCCAATGTTACCGTGGGCGCTTGGACTGAGGCTGTTGCCGACGGCATACCTAAGGCAATTAGTGCCCTTTCCTTCGCCCTTGCAATAGGATCCACGGTCCGCTTTCCTCCAACAAGCCGTTTAGGTTGAGGACGTGGTACTTGCTTTCCAGGTGGTGGGGTGTTTTCTTGTAGCAGGGATGGATCAATTGGGCAGTAGTGTTCATTCACAGTGTCATTGGGGACTGATGGGCATGTGATGTACATGTACCTCATGTAAATCTGACAAGGAATGAGATACTCTGGTTCACCATCACCGGGACCATTAATTGGCTGGGGACGAGTGATACCAGCTGTGTAGAGCATATCCATTGTAGCCTGATTGACTTGCACGTAGGATTGTCTCGCTGCATTGTGATGAGGGCTTTGGGCATCAGCATCAGCTGGGTGGCCGGTCATAGGGCCGGCATCGGCAATGGCATCAGCTGGGTGGCCGCTCATGGTCCTATTAGCGGCATCGGCAGGGAGTTCGAAGGTGGATGGCTGTGCTGTAGTTGATTGTCAACGGGGTTGCTTTCCCTTAGATTTCGTTTTGCCTTGTCTCAATCTCGGTGGGGCTTGGGCGTCGGCAGACTCGGCAGTGGGATGGTGACCGGTGCCGGGCACTGATTCGGCATCGGTCATGGCATCGGCATTCCTTTGACTACTATGTTTTGGTTTACGTCAGGAAGGTGGAGGGGGATTCAAATCACCCAGATAGTGTGTAGGAGCCACAGTCCCATCATCCGCTTTGATTCCCTTGAACTTGAAGGCTCTTTCAAGTCCCTGTGCCATTTGCTGCTGCGAAACATGGTCAAAGAAGTCTTCCATGGTACTCTTGTGCATGTTCCTTGGGTCTGTGAATTTGAACCGGGCTGGGAGATATTCAGGACTAATGAATGAAGAAGTCTGATTGGCAATTGCTTTGAATGGGATACAGCATTTACAACCATTATTGGCTAGTGCTGCATGGAGATAAGTAATTGTTTCAGGACTAGGGAGCTTGACATACCGTAATGCTGCCTGATGTATAAGGTAAACATTACTTCCAACTCCTTTTTGGTATATGGTGTGGCATTCCATGGTGTCGGAAGAATCAGGAAGCCATTATCAGTCCTCGGTAATCTGCTTAGCTTTTCTTTGTGTTGCATTGCTGTTGCCGTTAATGTAACATCTGGTGTGAGTAAAGCCTTCACATAAGTCATGAAGTTTCGCTTCAGTTCAGTTAATACACTGGGATATGTGTCTAGAAATGATCGTGCAGGGGTGGCTACCAGATTGGCCATATGGTCATGACTGCAAATGGCATCGGCATCAGCATCAGCCATAATTACTTCAGGGACTTACGCGTCAATGACAAGCAAACTCTTAGGGTGCACATAGGCTGTTATGGTTACCGACAATGCCCCCATCTCTAGGTATTGTTGTCGAGCGTTCTCCTGCACACACTTAAGCAGGTATTTTGCAGCGAGACTGTCAAGTCCACCATCGGCATCGGGAGCGGCATCGGCATCGGCAACTACTCACCTTCACTTCGTCTCTTCAGGATATCCTTGACGCATTATCTTATCCTGCTTGTCACGCATGCCTAACTTCTCCTGTGGAGTCATCTGGTCGTAAACATTCTTGATAGCTGGCATTCGCATTTGGAACCATCCTGGTGTAGTCGTTGTGGCGTCCTCAACATCTAACATCTTTGTGATCTCTTGCATAACTCGGTCGTGGTACAAGCTCCAAATGACATCCGACCGCTTGACTTTGAAGTCGTTCGATTTCCGTGACAGTCCTTGAGTCATTTGCCAGTTGTTGGAAAGCCAGGTTGTTAGTTCCTGGCGATGTGATCAATAGTACAACCTTCACATTTTTGTGAGTTTACCTTGGCACGAAGGCGACTTTCCTCCTGATCTAAAGGAGCCTTGTCAATCGATGCCCAATAGTTGAACATTGCTGGGAGGATGTCAGTCTTGAGTATTTGCAATCAGCCAGCTTTCGATTGTGATCAGAAAGAAACTTTATATGGCTCTATGACCCTCCGCTCTTCATCCATATATCTGCCTCCCTTCTGGTACTTTTGCAACTGCAGAGTATCTGATGGCCCAGGGGGCATTGGAGGAAATTAATGTAAAGGAAGAAGCATTCATCTGACTGACATAAAATATTTCATCGGCATGAGGGGATCATACAAGGATAACATGAGGATGACACGAGGTCAATAGTACCATGAGGCCAATAGTACAATAAGGCCATCGGTTCGGTTCACCTTCAATCACCATGGACATAGACTACATCCCTGTCAAGTGCAACAGAAGATCAAAGAGGAATGCCTCCCTGTGGGAGAACGACAATGCTACCTTTGATACTGTTACACATGCAGATGTTGAGGTCATGATGAAAGCTGGACCAAAGAGACAGCGAGTCATGGTCCCGCTGAGGGACATAGAGGAACAGGTACAGGTTCAATCTACGTCTGTTATACAGGATTATCTCAGTGTGGCTCCAGAATGGGACATGGAAGAACCTCAGGTGGCTGCCGAGCCGACTCTCGGTGCCGAGCCGAGCCAGCCCCGTGTCGGCAAGGTTAGTTTCTGACATTGATTGCGTACAGAGCGACGCTCATTGAGACATAATAGAGACAGCAAGACTATGTACTGGAGTTTGTGGGACGAATAGACGAATTGCTGCAAGCATCTCTTGCTCGGCACGCATGGTCCGTGGACAAACAAGTTTGCAACTACTGCACGTTCAATAAACAAGCAATTTGGCGATGTGTCGATTGTTCACTGGGAACCACGCTTTGCCGCACATGCATGCGCGTAACTCACAGGCAAAATCCTTTCCATCACATTGAATGCTGGACTGGCATGCACTTCCGCTGGGTGGAACTGTGGGAGGTCGGCACATACATTTTAGTGCAGCACAACACTGATCATCCCATTTGCCAAGCACTGGACTTTCAAATGCAGTATCTGGAGTCATTCGAATACATCAAGGATCAAGCAGAGCAAGAGTCAGACAGTGCTCAGGCCAACGATCGGCAGCGGCAGCGGCAACGGCCACCTTCACCTCACTCAGCATCGGAGCCATATCATGAGTGGGAACATGAAACTGCTGCCGACCCTGCCATTTCGGACAATGAAACTGCCGCCGACTCTGCTTTTTTGGATCACCTTGATTCCTTTTGGGGTCAAAGGAACGGTAACATTGACGCTGAGCATGGTTTTGAAGACTTCTTTGATGGTAACAATGAATCTGAAGTTCAACAAGCCAATGAAGATGTCCATGGCTTTCAGCCATATTTGCCGAGTATCAATCTGACTGACGATGCTGTTCCCACTGACAATGCTGTTCCCACTGCTGACACTGCTCGTCCTGCCGCTGCCGTTCCCCGTCCTGATGCCGTTCCCACTGCTGATGCCTTGAACAACAGTTATATTCGGGTCGTCCATACAAATGGAATCCATCACATGGCGATGGTTACCTGCCAGTGATCAGGGGGGACACTGAATTCCCTTGGACCTGGTAACCAGCAACTTACTACCTATAAGCTTCACCAACATAAGGACGCTGTTCACTGTGCAGGTCCTAGACCACTTCCGGCTCTGTAATCTTGAATTAAAGGCCTCAGCCTATCAGTTTTACCAGCTGATTCGTCGTGTAACATCGCCGATGAGGCCTGCCGAAGTGGTCAATCTCTACCATGAGCTTCGGCGCATGTCCCACTTATGGCGTTGGATGAAAAGATTGAAGTGGGCAGGGTATGGATACAATCAAAAAGATCCCTTGAATCCTGAACCAGGAACCCTTGCTAATTTCTGCCCAGCCTGTCCTCAAGTAGGCATAAACATACCAGAAAATTGGAAGGACGATGTGAACCAGTGGGTGTCAGAATGTCTCTGCAGTGGCATGGAAAATGAAATTTCGCAATTTAGATTTGTTTTCAAACACATATTTGTGGCCGATGGCAATTTCAAAGCCAATCATGTCCAGCAGAAAAACTCAGAAAGTGATATATGGCTATGGGATGGAGGTGGGATGGCCCCAAATCAGGCTGAATATCATCACTTTCTGCAAGCCGCCATAGAACGATTAACGGTAGGTACCTTCCCTGATGGCAGCCGTTGCCATTCCCGCTGCCCGGCCCGATGCCGATCTGATTTCTGTCTGCACTTTCAGAAGGCCCCTTGCGAAAATAAATTCCTAGCCGTTGTGAATGCTTTTCTGGCGTCAAAGGCATGTGACAGGACCAGATGCGCAGCCATCGCATGTGCACGGCATGGATGTTATGTTCCCAATGCATTGGTAGACCTGTTTCATGGAGAACAGCAGAAGAATATCGACTTTGCTTTCCTCCAAGCGCTAAAGATCACTAGAGTTGACCCTCAACAGGGAGTCATGCTCATCTATGACATTGTCTGCCAGTACATTATCTACCTTCGGGAACATATTGGTGCCCATCTTCCGGCCGGCTTGACTATCGACCAGGCAATTGGGCTTTTACATGTTCATGGCCACAAAGATGAATGCTTTTTTCGCTATGCTCCGTCTTTCATCCCAGGGTCTGGCATTGTAGCAGGAGAAATACTTGAGTCTCTGTGGGCATCACTGAATTCCATCTCCCTGACAGTCAGAACAGCAACCTTGCCACATCAGGCAGAAATGCTCGATGATCATGCTACAGATTCAAATCACAAGAAAATGCTCAGCATGACAGTCACACTATGCTCAAAAGCTCGGGAAGCACTTGAGAACTCCACACAACTTGGCCTATACCATGCTGAACTAATGGCAGCATTCGGCCAGCAACCAATCGAATGATGGGAGGATGAGGTCATCTCAGCAGAAACCCGAAGACTTACAGATGTCAAGGTAATGGACATGTATGTCACTCAAATATCAGAAGCGGCAGCGGCAGCGGGATCGGGCGCAACCTCGGGTGCGGCAACCTCTTCGGGAATGGCACCAGTTCAATCCGCAGTTGAGGAGTGGATTGATTTTGCTATACTTTGTCAACAAATGCAGTGAGTTCCACTGTGTACCCCAGATGACAACCAATCATTTATCATCACCAGGATTGAATTGCGAGATACAGTCCATCGACTGGGTAAATCACCTCATATGTCTGACACGCAAGCTGTTGAACGAGAAAGAGAAGCTCTGACATCCCACATGGTAACCTTAACCCAGTTACAAAACGCTGCTGACATAGCCGATCAAGACATTACTTCCTCGTGGATCAACCGTGAGCACGAAGGTGAATTTGATACCCTAGGTGAACTTGACGATGACACCGCACTGGCACCGGCAGCTGGCCTGTCAAACCTTCCTGCGGCATCTACAATTTCAGTGGAGGAGCAACAAGTATACCTCCCTCGTCATGGTCACCTGGCCGAGGTAGAGATTAAGCTCCGGAAGTCCCAAGCAAGCCAACTGCTGCACCAGCTGCGGGAGCTCATTGCTGAAAAATCATTTCAATATTCACACATCATGCGAGCGGTGCCGCGAAAGGGAGTCCGCACCCGGTCACGAACTGTTGTCCACGAGTTGGTTAACAAAATTAGCTTGCATGCTCGGATGTATAACCATTGCCGTAGCCGATTGCTGGCACTGGATTGTGATGCTGACACATTGAGTATGTTTCAGCGGTTAACCAAGGATGACCTCAATGCCAGCACAGCTATTTTGAATCCAAACATAGCTGGCTCCACCTCTGTTCGTCTTTCCTGGATCTGGCATAATTCCTTTCGTACTGGTGTCGTAGCCAACATTGGCATAGGTGCTGATGCCGACATCCAGGCCGTGGCCGGGCCCGATGCCGATGCCGATATCGGTTGATTCTGGGAATGTAAATTTTTTGGGTGGTCATCTCTATTCATTGTGCTCATATTTTTCATAGTCAGACGCATACATTGGCTTTGTTCATGGGCTCAGAGAAATCGGTGGAGGGAGGAGTTTCTACTCGTCACATATGAGATGCAGTGGACTGTGCGGTATTTCATTCATCACAGCCAACGGTGGCAGTCAGCCTCTGAGTCCAACAATACCCTTCCTGGTCCGCTTGCTTATGCTAATCATCAAAGTGCTTCATGGTATGAATTAGCTTTGAGGGCTGACAAAGTGTTTAGATCAACAAATGCCGATTATATCTCCCCTTTGTGACCGATGATTATGTAACCATGATGTACATACGATTATCTTGATAACCAACCACGATCAGTAAAACTATGTCGAACAAAAGTCTCTCAGTCTACAGCCCTTTTTCTTTGCAATCGGGCCCCAAAGTGCAACTCCAAAGGCGTGCACAAGAGATCATTTGGTACGCGGAGTCCCGATTCCGCCGGGTTTTGTTGGAGGTAGATCAGGCAAACTTTGTAAAACAAAGTTGGATGCAAAGAATTCTCTATGCCGAGGTTGTATGTTCAGATCTTTCCTAAATAAAGTAAGTATACTTCACTGAGGTGTATGACAGATGTATGTTATGTCTTGGATCGGCATCGGCACCTCGATCAGCCTTATGATAGAGGTGCCGATCCTTCTTCGGTCCTTGGCCGACAGTCTTGCCGATGTGAATTTGGACCACCTACCCCTGGGTTTCCATCCATCTCTCTTGGCCTTGTTGGATGACGGTGTTGCCAGCAACAATCCTAGTTGTTTTGTGGAGTCATATGCATGTGATTGGTGGCGTCAAAAGGCAGTACCGGCACCCGGCAGAATATTTGGCATCAACACCCTAGACGAATGTCTTGATCACTATCGGCAATGGGTCTCTACCCACATGACAGTCTCAACACCCGTCGATAGCCAGTCAGGGCAGGATACTCCCAGCGGCCGAGATGATTGCCAATCATACGTTGAAACCCTGGCCACATCCGTTGATGACTATCGGCATTGGCAACGGGTCTCTACCCCTGTGACAGTCTCAACACCTGTCAATAGCCAGTCAGGGCAGGATGCTCCCAGCGGCCGAGTTGATTGTCAATCATGCGTGGACCTGCGTGCTCTCATACACGATATGTTTGATGAAGCACACGTGACGCACGGCTTCCTGAGCACCTGTGAATCAGCAGCCGATGCTGAAATGAATGCGAATTTGAGGAAAGTGGCAGGATTCCATCATCTCCATGAGCTTGCCCTGCTCAAGGAGATTCAGTCCGAACGAAAGAAGTTACCACCGGCACTGGCAACGTCATCATCATCGAAAAACATCCGTGGAGCTGGGAGACGGGTAAGGCTCTCAGAAACGGAACGGGTATCTGCACATGCACAGGCTGAACTTGAGCGCCTGAAGGCCCTTCCCCCCACCTCCTACAAGTGGACCTGGGGCGTTGATATTACGGAGAATGAGGTGTTATCAATCAATCAGAAGAAGGGCAAGGGAAAGGCACAGCATTCTGAGTACATAGCGTCTCTACCCGAGGGCCCACCACAAAACAAGGAGTGGTCAGAAACCCCAAGTCTCCCAACTGTTTCTTCCTACAGTTGACCACCCACGGTAACTGCTCACGGTGCAGGGCTCTATTTTTCAGAATCTGATACCGATGTATCCAATGCTGGAACCGCTCCCTTTCTTGGTGTCCCCGCTGCCATTGCCCCCGCTGCCGACCCTGCTGCCGCTCCCGATGCCACCCCCACTCCCGCTCCCGCTCCTGTCCCTGTTTGCCATGATGTAGGGAACGACGATGATCTACATACTGTCTTTGAGGCAGCGATGGCATTGGATTTGGATTCATCATCCGCCAGTGCTGGTTTTACAACCGAGGCTGATCCTGTCCCTGCTGCTGATTCACATGGCAACGCACCCATGGAGTGGCTAGGTCAAGAAGGTGTTGCTAATGCTGCTGGTCATTCTGCCTTTCAGGCAGCCATGGCTTTTGATTTTGATTCATCATCCGCCCGTACGGGTTCTACTGCCGATGCTGAGCCTGTCCTTGCTGGTACGGGTTCCCTCACTGGCTTTGATGCCACTGCTATCTATTTTGATGACTCCACTACCTCTTCATCTGGACATTCTAATCCCCCTTCAGCTTTTGCCACTGCGTCTGATGCGGCAGAGGTTTTTTTCTCATCATCAGAGGCAGATTCATCAGAGGCAGATTCTGTTGGATCTTTGGGTGAATCTGATGCCGATGCCAAAGATGCCGGTGCAAATTCTGACTTCGAAGGCAGTTTTAGTGATGAATCCCCAAGCACCTCCCAGATAGAGCATCCCTCCCCAACTCGCATCACGCTGCCAGTGCCTGTCTATACTCATGCAGACTTTAGTTATGTTGATGGCAGTTGGCTGTCGGGCTCTGATGATGAGATGGACACTACAGAGGACACATGACACTTAATTCCCTTTGCATTGTATACATAAACATGTCATAATAATTGTTGGTGCTTGTGGTACACCAAACATTTTTGTCGTGATTGTGATCCCGGTGCCGGTGCCATGCGTAGGTCTGCATACCACAATAAATCAATCATCACTACATGAGGAATGTACGATGCCTTCACCATCATGAAACAACTCAGCCCATACTATGTGGTGTTTGATGCCAATGCCGTATGTTTATGCCGCTACCGCTGCCGTTGCCGTTGCCGTTGCCGATGTTGTTGCCATTTATCGTGTCCAATGCTATCTCATAGGTGACTGATCTGGCTATTAACATTCTCCGAAGTAAATAACAAGCCAGAATACTAGAACTGTATCTATTTGATAGTAGT
>QOVE01002741.1:0-17388 GCA_003521275.1 Tricholoma sp. MG99
TGATGATGAGTATCGGGCAGAATTGCAGCGGAGGACCCGGCTGAGGTTTGCCTAGCATGCTTATCAGGGCTCTTCACAGAGGCTGGAGGCACTTTCACATAGCTGTTGATCGTTAATCCAACGCTTTCCCTGCACCATTCTTTGCCTTTACCATCGCGAGAACTAGATGGACTGTTGACGTTGAGACTTCGGTGTTTGCGAACAGTGGCTTTCTCGTCCTGCGATTTGGTGGGTCCGACGCATTTTGGCACTAAGGTGCCAAACTGATCCATCTCAAATTCATCAGATGTGCGTTTTTTCGCTCTTCGAGGAGGCTGAGTAAATGCGCTTGGAGGTGAAGATGGCGAAGGAGAGACTGATGGTCTAGACTCTGAAAGAGGCGGACGAGAACCGAAAGAAGACTGTTCATCAGAGCGCGGAAGGTCTGATGGTAGTTTCATGGGGAGGTCAGGAACCAGCGGATTAAGATTGCGAGGATACAGAATTTCTTCCCCACCACTTTCGTCAGTGATCGAAGGCCGAGTGCGCAGAGGGCGAGGAAGGAGTTTAGTATCCGACACCTGACAGGTTGTGCTGATGAAGTGGCATCAGTAAGAGAATTGAAAAACATACCTCTTCTTTCTCAGACGCTTCACTATCGACAGCTTCGATTGTCCATGGACTATCAGGGTCGTCATCCGGTGTGACGTCGGGTAAGAGGATATCGAATTCTCCATTTTCTTCAATATTATCAGTGATCTCCACGTCGTTATGGTGTTCCGTGCGTGTCCAGCGGGGGGTCGTCAGTTCGCCAACACCTACAAGTCCTCGTCTATCAATGGTTGCAGGATCTCTTGCTGGGGTAACAGGACCTTGTACTTGACGCTGCTCTGGAGTTGAACTCAATTGAATGAGACCAGTAGGTAGTGGAGGGACGGGTGAATCAGAAGGAGACCTGATTCCGAAGTAGTAAGGATCCAGAGATGATGTAGTTGAGGCAGAACGTGAAACGGAGAGATCATGATCCATCGATGACTCTTCCTGGGCAGGAGAGATGTGGACACTTGGCTTATTGAAGGATGTATCAGGGACGAAAAGAAGAAAGAAGAAAGCGATAGAAACCTGTTGATCCACGACATTGGGGTCCGATGTATCATCCTGTGGAATATCTAAAGCGTGCGGGCGATCTTTCTTCTTGGGCGACATGTCAAATAATTAAGAAAAAAAAGGGAGGAGAATGATAGATGAAGGAAGAGATGGATTGAGAGCAAACCAGACTGGGATCGACCAGAACTGGCGGAGCAAGTCGTCAACTTCTCACTTGCAACTTTCCTCATGTCCCAGTTTGTTGTTGTTTGCATTGTGGCGGCGATTTGAGCTGTCGATCTCATCGCTGGCGCTATCCGCGCTGATGACTGAAGCGCTGATGAACAGATGTGAATTGACATGTAGTTGGTAGGCTACCCAGACCCTGTTACCAATACAACTCCGTGTAAACTCAGCAGGTAAGAGAATGCTCAACAGAGCGTTTAGAATTAATTGAATCACTTATATTGACAATATATTGAATCGAAAATTCCTCGAGGCTCGTTCCCGCGGTCATGCTTGTTGCTGATCATGCTGTTGCCAACTCTGCCGCCATTTCTTCGCCGTTTGCCTAGGCCTGCCGTGTAAGGCCTCACGGTCCATTTCTGGACGCTCATTTGCACTTGAGTGAACATGTAATTATTCATTATCATGTCTCGTTATTCGTTTCACGCAACGCTGAGGCCTCCTCGTGTCAGCTACCGAGCCTCGCCTAACCGATTTCAAACCAAATACGCCTGTCTTCTGGTTTCCGCAATCTTGATTTCTTTTTTCTTCCCATCTCATGGCCTCGACTGATGACAAGAGCCCCGATGGCGACGATCCCCTTGACTCTCACTCAAACGACTCTGTTCAGCTCCCCGTGACTATGCCTCCCGTAGGGTACTCGATGCATATGTACCCTTTCCCTTCCCACCTCCTGCCTGCTCAGCCCCTTCGTTCTAAGCGTAGGCAAGTCAAGAACGCATGCACTAACTGCCAGAAAGCCTGCAAGAAATGCGACGACGCAAGACCCTGTCTCCGGTGTGTCAAATACGGCATTTCCGAAGAATGCGTCGATTCGCAGAGGAAGGAAAGGAAGAAAGGGATTAAGAGGGGCCCGTACAAGAAGCGCGATGGAAAAGGTGTGTCTTGTTGTCTTCTCTTCAACCGTTACTTCGGGTGGAGTGCCGTGGACCATTCTAATCTTTTTTGAGATCGCGCAGGCAGCGGCGTCGAACAACCTGACGTGTCCCTACAACAGGGCGTGCCTGTCTCAAACAGTGTTCCTTCACCCATAGGGGGATCACCGTTAATGGGCCCTTATGTGCCCATGTCTGGCTACTATGGTCAGTATCCTCAGGCTCATCTCTTCAAACCTGGGGAGAATGGGCATTTCTACCCTCCCTATCTGGCCCCTGTACCACAGGCTGTACAGCTGCAGCCTCCTTCTCATGGGGGGTCTGAAGGTGACCACAATGGCTACCTGCCTCAGCAGTACTATCCAACATTTATGCCATTCACATCACCACCAGTATATCCATATGTGGTACCACGGCATGATGGTCAGACTCCTTCCAACTATATGGTCTTCTCAATGTACCCAAAGTCACTTGGAGGGCAAGACTTGGGACATGGTGGGGATGCACAAGGTGGGGGGGGGCATGATGGGGTGACTGACAAGTCTGGGTAGTATTCTTTTCTGGTGTTTGACCATTCACACCATTGAATTGCTATGAACCACTGCTATGACTTGTATGCAATACCCTGTTTTCTGTACCTCTTTGTTTGAAATTTCAGGCTGCTTTTGCTTCAATGTGCTATGATTAGTGTCTGTCCTCCAGATCTCAGAGGTAGCAATTTTGTTAGAGCTTTCTTACACATTAAGATGTTGGGTTATTGAATCATTCAAGCTGAAGTCTTCATACCTTAACAATTGCAACAGTGCAGCCAGCCAAGTTTTTCAAGGTGCCATCATGAGCCCATGACTAAACTGTTCACTAAAATTTTGAGGGGAACCATGAATGTACCACTTGTAGGCAATTACAACAAGAAGCCCAATCAGCCTTTAAGAGGAGATTTTTGGAGGAGAATTACCAGAACCATCCCATTGAGAAGTGACAGGCCATTGGAAAGCTAGAGTGCTACTATAGACCTGTAGAAGACATAATTTTATCTGAGGTACATGTACTATCCTGAAGTGGAATGTGAGTCTTATATTTAGATACTCGATTCCAAGCCATGGAAGGCCCGGGGCGAAAAATTGGATTAGCCGTCAACATTCCTTCAGAAAATTTCATACTTAGATCATCGGTTAGCAATGCAAGGACGTAAGACGTAAGCCTCTGAGAGATGGGTTTCGGAGTCCGCATTGGAAACAAGCTAGAGCGTTCTACAGACCTATATAAGACATAATTTTACCTAAGATAGTATAAGTACTACCCCGAAGTGGAATGTCAGTCCTTTGACCGTGTTTCAAACTTTAGCATATATCTAGATACTCGATTCATGGCAGGGCGAGAGATTGGATCAGCGGACCAACACTCCTTCAGAAGTTTCCATAGATCATCGTTTAGTAATGCAAGGACATCGTATTCTCTTGGCCGGGGAGGTGTGCACTTCAAAACCACGACGTCATGTATGACGGACGCATCATGCCTTCTATGCGAAAATGGATGTTTCCCAGTCAAAAGTTCCAACACCGCCATGGCGTAGGAGTATGTATCGGCCTCTTTCGTAGGAGATGTTATTACGCCTTCGATCAGCTCGGGCGCAAGCCATCGAGCACTTCCGCAGGCGGTGAGTGTTGTAGAGGCACTTTTCTCGGTCACTTCTTCGACAACCTTCGACATCCCAAAGTCACAAATGCAAGCTTCACCCTAGCGAAGGACGACTGAATAAGAAAGTTAGCAAAGGGGGAATAAGAAATATAAGTACGGTGTATGAAACTAGGATATTTGCCTGTTACGATGGATTTAGTGCCAGTCAAACATGGTATTTACCATCCTTACACATTTGACTGCTCGAACAACAAACGTTACGATTATTTGGTACACTCTTCCTGCAAATCGAAACATGTTTGCTTACCATTGCCATGTATTACATTAGAAGAGTGGAGGTATTCAAGCCCTTTCGCCGCTCCAGATAGCTTCGAAGAAAATGAGATACATCGTCTGGACGAGTCCATTTTGAAAAAAACATGCGTCTCAACTGACCAAGTTCATCCTGTCCACGTCGGGTGTTTTTCTGACATAACTGGATCAAGTATATGATGACTTGACGAAAAGGAGTCGTATAATAGAGCTCACTCGAGCACATTCCCGTTATCTTGCCACGGGGAGACCTGGTTGAATGTTTCAAAGACTGCAAACAAAATTTGCAAATAGATACGTTATGTCCCACCATCAAGATATGTTGACCTTCGCCAGTCACTATCCCATAAAACGGAAGAATATTGCTGTGCTGTAGATTTGCCCAAATATTGATTTCATGTTCAAGACGCTGTTTTCCATGAGCCATGAGTTTGTGCAGTCGTAGCAGTCGTACCTTTTTCGCTTTGGGGTTGGATGCTTTGATATTACGAAGGGCCTTAAGGGCAACCTAGCAGAATTTAGGAATTATACAAGCATGTACGCATCTAACGTCACCTTCTTTTCTCCCATCCAAGCGCCAAGCCATATATCACTATACGTACCACCAGCAACTGGGAGTTCGCCGGTCTTCGTGACTTCCCCATTGAGAACCTTTACGCTAGGAGGAATGCCAGTAAGGCGATGTAGATTAAGTAGGCCACGTTGGTATTGAAGATATCGTTGGGCATCAGCAGGTTGAGAAGGTGAGGTAGATGGAATGGTTGCTATCACCGAATCCCTTCTAGGAGGGGTATTTTCACGAAGCTGCCGTAATTCCTGTGGAAATTAATTATAAACAGCAAGTCCGGCGTGGTTGGTCCTGAACGGACGCACAAGCTGGCCTGCTTCCATAATAGATTCTGCAATGTGGTTTCCTGCGCTGTGCATCTCATGTACTTGTCGTAATTCCTCTTGATTAATCAAAATCTGGTATATGAGGTCACGTGTTTCCACCGAATTACTGAGAACTCTTTCATGCAGTTCGCACTGAGTTTTATACGTAATAATGTTGGCACTGCCCCGAGGAAAGCAACGTCAATACACCATACCGAGGAATTACTGCCTATGCTTCTCACCTGATCTATTGGTAGGGGTCAGTGAGATTGGACGCTGTCACAAGGACTCATTGGATACCTGAAACGTGCTGATAGTAGTATTTAGCTGAGCGTCACAATCCTCGAGACCTTCTGCGATTTCGGTGCTCTTAACTGCATTGGAATGAGCGGAATTGTGACTGAATGATAGCGAACCTACCGAACGAGGCCACAAAGCTGTAGCGTGACCATGGCTTGACTCTCTGGAGAATCCTCTCGAATACTCTACAAAGTGTTAGACTTATATCACATGAGATGAGGGAAGGACAGGCATGTCGCATACGTCATCACTTTGTCTGTTGTACCTTGCAGCTCTGACCCCACTAGACGCGAGCTCTGTTCGTTGAAGATGGTCAACAACTGAACACACTTTCCCGCCATGAGTTTTGATCTCTTCTAAGAACGATGCGATGCAAACATGTAATGTGAGAGTAAAATTGAGATGGTACCTTTTGAATGCGGACTTCATCACATGCACTGATTATTTCCATGACCACCATAGCAGCAGTGCCAACGTACGGCACACCGCACAACGAACTCGCGATCTGGAATGCGCCTAGGGTCGCACGACCTGAGGCTTGCATTTGTGAAAAAGAGACGAAGGTGGGGATGACCCGGAGTTGCTATAGAACCCTGTACAGCCTGTGGCTCTTGCAGAGCTTGTACAAGAGTTACTTAGTCTGGGTTAGTGCACACTTGCTGTTTATGTAAGATTGGAATATTAAATTACAATAGTTACATAACCGCTAACGCTCGCTAATTATACTGTGTAGTACATCCAAAGTACATCCATGCCGCCTCGCAAGCGTCGACGCTCTCAAGCCTTCCTAGAATGCGACGAGGAGGGCAGAGAAATTATAAACGAACTCCCGGTTACCGACGAGCAGCCTAGTAATACCTTTGACAAGGAATGCGATATTTGGGATTCCGTCAGAGAAGAGCACTTCGAGGGTATGGCCCTGGGCAATGTCATTACTCTTGCCTCATGACTTTTGACAACGTCACCTCCAGCTGTCGATCAAATGCCATTGACCCTTCACAGGCATTATGCTCTCATGCATGAACTTGACCAGCAAGCTCATAGTAAATATTTCTGCATCTCGTCCTTATGTCACTTATATCAACGCGTATCAGATTATATGGAACAGCTGCTTCCTTCTCTTCAGAGGTATATCTCAAAACGTCGAGAGATGGCTAATCAACTTCGCACACCCCCTCTGCGCGTGGTCACGGATAGCAACAACGGTATTGTTTTGCCGGATCGAGATGTTTCTTTCAAAGAAGAACAGTCATCATCGCCGTCCTCACTTCCCTCGTTGACAATACCAGATGAGATGTTCTATCTAGAATCTACATCAGCACAGCATAACACCTCCAGAACACCACGGATTCCATTCCGCGATTTGGTAGACCAGGGCGGATCCCAGAAAACTAGTGAACAGATGCTGTCAAACATAGCCCAGCTTACCGACGAGCTTTTGCGCGCATCAGATGAAAAGGTCAATCTCGTCCAGGCTGCGTTCGATTCAGTGAGCCCCTTCATCACCCCAGTTTTCGAGTTATGAATTTCTCCAACTGATAGGTCGACCGGCATATCCGAATCCTCGACCAAGCTATTACAGAACAAGAGTTGTCCCTTTCCCTAGGTGCTCGACCCAATCATTTGGCGGATAGCAATCTCTCAGAGCTTGTTGTACCCCGATGGGGTCGACCCATGCGCATGTCATTAAGCCCAGTAGACAAAGAAGACGACGATCTTGTATTTGCTGGCGAAACGAAATATAGTGGTCCATTTCTGGTTGAAGTCACAACAGAAGCTCATATGTCTCGTCGATCAAAGAAGGAACGTTCGCCTGATCGGGGTAGGCAGAGAGGATTCTATGATTATGTTGTCTGCCAGATAGACTGACTAATTCCCTAGAACAGTTATTTTGTTATTGCAACCGGCCATCCGAGGGAGAAGTGGGTTGATTGTGCCTTGTAGGTTTACTCGTCTGACTGATCGTGTAATCTATTAGATGGTTGCTTGCGACAACCAAAAATGCAAGACCGAATGGGTGGGTTGATTGTTGGTTAACCACGAGCTGTTCTGATACAGATAGCTCATACAGTATCACATCGATTGTCTACAATTAAAGGAAACTCCTGTAGGAGCTTGGTATTGCTCTGACAAGTGCCAGGCAGCTGCTCGACGAAAGCGGAAGTGATGTTGATTTCGGTTACATCCCCGTAACCGCCCGCCATAGCACATGCCTTATCTTAGCAGGACAAAATTAATCTGCGCTGACCCTCATGTTTAACTTGTTTGCGAGGGTTTCCATATATACATCTGGGGAACTTGGTCATCCATCAAGGCCTTTGAGAACCAACCTTACCTGTCTCGTGTCGGAGCCTCCAGTATTCAGCCAGCAGCTCATTAAGCTCCCCTTCACTCATCTTCAGATGCTCCGTCATCTTTCGACAATCGTGAGCGAGTGAAAGTGGTGAAATAGATCACAGCTAACTTTTGTCTCGATTTGATTTGCATCTGTCCGAAGTTCTTCCACTTGTCGATCATTGTCTCGACGTTCAAGTGTCATCACATCGTATTCCCGCTGAAGGCGGTCTATGGTCCGCTGATTTGCTAATTTCTTGTCTTCCGCATGCTTGTGTGCTCTCTGAAGTTTGTCGTGAGCATTGCAAAGTTGCTTTTCGACACGCTATAAAACATTGAGCTTGCGCTTAGTCATAGGGATTCCAACTCGCCTCTTGGCGTAACTTCAGCTCATTTCTTTCAATGCCTTTATCAGCTAGGCGGTCTCGGAGATCAGCGAGCTCCTTCTGCAGTGTAACAAGGGCGCGAACTTCCTTCTCGACTGTCAAAAGCTGTTCAACACAACCACGGATGTCCTGTAGAGGATACGACTCTCTCCCAGCACTCAATAAACAGCTACTGCAGTGCGTACTTTTTCGATGGCCAGTAATGCGTTGATTTTCGCTTGAAGCTCTCTCGTTTTGACCTCGTGCATGGCTACAGTCTTTTTGTCTTCGGTAGCGGTAGAATTCATCGTGGTAATCGTGCGTTTGATACGGTCCGGCGACTGCACAATCCGTGATCTTGTGCGACTGATTGCTTCTGAGATGGTGGCAAGTTCGCCATTAAGAGCTTCCTATCCACGAGAGGGTCATGGAAAGATAATAACAGAGAAAGAAAAGTACCTTTCGTTTGATAAGTGCATTCTTCTCAGCTTTGAGTAGTTCTACTTCTTGGACGGCGGTCCCCTGGAGCTTTTTCGTAGCTATCATCTTGGCACGGAGAACACTATTATCATTTCGAAGCTGTTCACATCGAGGCTCATCCTCAGCAAATTTAGCCCTAGCAGTCGTGTTATTGAGCTGTAGCAAATCAAGAGGGGGTGCGTACTTCATGGCGTCGATACTCCGTCGAATTTCTGCTAGCTGTTCAGAGACTTGATTGCGTTCAGTGATGATGGCGTCGGAGCGACTGCGCATTTCCTTGACGAAGGCATTGCAATACTGCTCAGTGAATTTGACAAAGTTGATGAATGCGGAAAGTAGAATCAGTGTACGCTCGCGGTCTGGACTGAATACATCCTTGGCATTGAAATCTTCCACTCTGGCAGCTTTGGCAAATTGTGTACTATCCAAGGGCAATAAATAACAAGAACTCGACATAATGATAGACACACAGATGGTAGATCAACAAGTTGTTGGTCAATGCAGAAGTATATAGATCCTAGGAGGTTAATCAGAGACAAAGGTCTAAGGCCTTGACGTGTACGACAAACCTTGTCCTCAATAGAGGAAGCATTAAGCGCCATCTGAACTGGATCATGGAGGGATTTATGGTCAATATCGGTGACCTGTTGAAGGCAGGCGCAGTACACCGCTTCAACGAAATCAGGCGACGGGCGAACAAGCTGTTCATGGCTAACAGAAAGCCCCCAACCAGCAAGTGCATTTGTGATTTCTTGAATTGACATTTGAGGAAATATTCCTTTGGCCATGAATAACTTGAATTCGGCGCGTGGGGTTTCTGTCAACTTTCAACAAGTCGCGATAACGTGACGTGATCAACGCGACTTGTCACTGGTGTGACCCTGAGTCACTGACAAGGTCCAGTGTTGACAAGTTCCGAAGTCGTCCTCATTATTCATCTTTATGCGGAACAACCTGGACGATGTTCTTCGAAAAAATAAATTCAGTACCACTCCTCCTACCAGTACTGGCTCTCTCCTTTCTTCACCAAAATTCAAGGTAAAATGATTGAGATATCCACATATTTTGTCACTGTCTAAACGTTCTTCAGCCTTTCAAGTTTAAACCTGCAGTGCCTGTACTCAGCCATGGGAGTGCTTCTCAAATTGTAAAGGTTTCGAGTGTCTCCCTGCCGTCATTTTCTACCCCAGGATTTGGCAAGTTGAGGTCAAACGCAATACAAGAGCCTAGTACAACTCCTCGAACGCGTGATGTTGTCTCCATATCTAGCGACTCAAACACTTCTTCTCCTCGGAGCATCAAACGAACATCATCGGACCTCATGTTTACCTCTGAGGCTTCCCCTCCTCAGTCATTTAAGCGTCTTAAAAGGGAGTGCCTTGCCGACAAGGAGAATCTCTTTCAGCCCAGTTTACTACATAAATCCAAAGGCAAATCCAAACAACCTCTTCAAGCCTCCTACAAGACTCATTCTGAGTACGGTGATGGAGAAATATCCGAGGAGATGAAGCTGGACGCAGACTGCAATCCGTGGGCGAAGTTGGATCGTGACTTCCCTTCCCACTCACTTCCCAGGCCTTGTCAAGAAGGCCTCTCCATTCCGGGTAGTGACTCTGACTTGCTTTCCGTATGTAATTTTCAATTCAATCTTACCCTCTCGGCTCACACTTCCTTTAAAGAAAGGCACAGAAGATCTGAAAACGCTTCTCTTGGAGAACCATGATCTGTCTGGCCTCTTAACAGAACAGGTACTCGCACATCATCGAAGTTTGATAAAGAAAACAGACATCGTAGCTCTTGAGCGACTCAGGTACTGTTCCTTTCGATTCGTCTTCGCTTTATAGGCCTGAAGAGGAAGCATCTATTGTACAGAACAGCTTTGAATACTCGTATCGAATCTATCAAGAGAGTGATCGGTTCTCGTGAAAATGATACAGCTCAAATGCATTCGGCCACCGTACTGTCCGATCTTCAGGTTCGTAAACAAATGCCCAGACATTTTGTGCAACCGCCAAATAAGAGCTCTTCTCATGAGGAGGTAGTGACATCAATTTCCTGGTGTGAAGAGTCTACTGCTAGCATTGCGGAACCTCAAATTCGACAAGAATCGCCCAGCATCTCCACCTTTGTTAATGATTCTAATATCTCTGGCGGATCTGGGGGCAATCCGATAGAATCCAGTACTTGCGACGCTAACGAGGACCAACCTATGGCGCCCAACGAAGCAGACTACTGGTTAGGAATAGAGGAAGTGCCAATGGAAGATGAACGGCAGCTGGATGTTCCTGCTGTCATCGCGCCGCTTCCAATAGCTGCCTCGTCGACTGCTACTCTCGCTGGCGGTCCTACAAATAGTCCTTATTATCCAGAAATCGTGCAGCAACTGAAATGTGTCTTTGGTCTTCCCGACTTTCGGCCTAATCAGTTGGAAGCCATTACGGAAACACTGGCCGGTCGAGACGTTTTTGTGCTTATGCCGACTGGCGGTGGCAAAAGTCTCTGTTACCAGCTTCCCGCCATTTGCAAAACTGGAAAGACTAAAGGAGTAACGGTGGTTGTCTCACCCCTTCTGGCTCTCATGAAGGACCAGGTGCACGCATTGATGAAGAAGAATATCGACGTTTTCCTGTGGAATTCCGAAGCCTCATGGGATGATGCTCTACACCGTATACGTGCTAGGCCCAAACCAAGTCTCATGTACATCACGCCCGAAAAACTGAAAGAGAGTAGCGCTGCACAGAATATACTAGCGGAGCTTTACAGAAAGAACGAGTTGGCCAGGTTTGTCGTCGATGAAGCTCACTGTATATCAACTTGGGGTCAAGATTTTCGCGACGCTGTGAGTTTCCATACCCTCAAGTAAGAGATCGGTCGTGTTCACACCTTGCTTAGTATCGAGATCTGAACAGCCTTCGCATGCGATATCCTAATGTTCCGATCATGGCCTTGACTGCGACTGCTAGGAAATTGACCATCGATGACATCGTAACACGTCTCAATATTCATGGTTGTGCCTTTTTCGCTCAGTCTTTCAACCGCCCAAACCTCCGATATGTCATTAAACCCAAACCGAAAAAATGGTTAGAGTCGATGATGGAGTTTATATCTTCCAAGCATCCAAAGAAATCAGGTGTTATATATTGCTTGGGTCGTGATACATGTGAAAAGGTTGCGAAGAAGCTCCAAGATGCTGGATTTAGCGCAGGGCATTTTCATGCAGGAATGAATCTTCTCGATAAAGATACAACACTTAATGATTGGCGAAGTGGCAAGATACACATCATTGTTGCTACGGTAAGGTGCCACCAGTAATTCTACATCTTAAGCACTCACCTGTTTAGATTGCGTTTGGTATGGGGATCGATAAGGCGGATGGTAAGTTGATCGTCACTATTATGGACTTAGTCGACGTACTAATGTTGGTTAGTTCGTTTCGTCATACACCATACTTTACCAAAGTCATTGGACGGGTGTGTCCTTTCAACATGTTATGTCCTGGGTTGAATATCTTATCACTACTTAGATACTATCAAGAGACAGGTAGGGCTGGACGGGATGGGAAGCCGGCTGACTGTGTTCTTTGTATGTTTGTATGCTTAATCAAGTTGAAGGCTGAGCGCTGATCAAAGGAGCTACTAGACTATCTCTACCAGGACTACAGGACCATTTGCAAGATGATCGAAAGGCCAGATAAGGATAATGTGCCACCCGATTCAGATTCCATAAAGCGGCAGACAGCGGCAGTGCGAGCCGTCGTGGATTATTGTCTTAATATTTCTGAGTGCAGGCGCGTGCAGCTTTTGCATTATTTTGATGAAAGGTTTGATAAAAAGAAGTGCCTGCGCGGATGCGACAACTGTGCCAACCCAATACCTCTGGTAACTCGGGATGTCACTGACGAAGCAAGTCTCGCTGTCGAACTTGTGAAGAGTTTTCAATCCAAAGGAGAGCAAGTCACGGTTGCTCACTGTCGCGATATTCTCAAGGGATCAAAAACTACTGCCATCAAAGCTAGACAACATGAGAAGATTCCCTTGCATGGAAATGCTCGGGATATGCCTTCTGAACTCCTGGAACAAATGTTTCGACGTCTGTGTTTGGTGGATATACTGTCTGAGAACTCTGCCATCCAGCCGTCTGGATTTCATATTGAATATGTTACGGTGAGTCGTCTTGTCTGAGTGAGGAAAGGACACGGGAACACGAATTGAAACCTCTGGGCTTAGATTGGTTCTGGAACAGAAGATTTTTTGCGTAACAAAACCAGAATAGAGGTGCAGTGGCGCTCTAAGCCAGGGAAAACATCGACGAAGCCCCCAAGACAGGGTGTTCCCAATCAGCGGCACACGTCGAAGGAAATATCAGAAATCACGAGTGTGGATGTACTGGCTGAGTTTGACGAGAACTTTTCTGTCGATGGTGAGGATAGTGAGGATGAAGTTGTAGAGGGCGGTGGTAGCCCGCCAATAAATTCATTCCCAGGCCACCTACCACCCAATTGTCCTAAGCCAAGACGGCCCAGTGTTGAGGGGATAGATAAAGGAGAGGAGCTGGTTAGCACTTCTCAAGCAGAGATAGATGGTGCCTGCAGTTTATACAAACTGATGTGTGGTCTTCGTCAGCATGTAAGTTCATTGCTCCAACAGTTCAATTGCATCTGTCAGTAACCTCTGGAGTATACAGATCATGACGAGAGAGAATATTGTAGCCGCTGAAGATGTACTGGACGATGCCACACTTCAATATTTAAGTGCTACTTGCCCTCAAGGTAAAGGGTGCCAATAATCATCATTGCTTGATTGATGTTCGTTTTCTGGCAGATTATATTTCATTCAAGCACAACATGAAGACTGTCATTCAAGATAAAATACATACGGAAGCTGGTGCTATGGAACATGTTGAGAGAATCTTTGACCGTTATGGCGTGGAGTTTCTAACGCTTTGCATCAACCACAAATTTGGATCAGGGTATGCACATCCTACTTTGAATGATTTGAACTAGAAAATTCATGTCATCTGAAGGCCAGCTGAGCATATGTTATCCCATGGTACAGTTCGACAACAACCTGGTGACACTTGCCAGACCTCGTCAAGATTTGCTGTACCAGGCATTCAGAGGTCCAAGTTCAGGCCACGATGACGTTCTGTACATAGAGTACATAACACTTGTTCCAGCGTATTTACAACAATCACAATTTTTCAGGAATCAGAGGGGAGGCCGGGAAGTTGGATAAAATGCAAGTAGCTTCTCAATGATGAATGATATGCGAGCGTCAACCGCGTTGTGGTCCCTCAAGCACGTCACCCTTGGCCTCGCCGAATATTGCGGAGTGAGGATGGGGTTAGGTATGGTGCATCTTTTCCGCCTTCCCACTCTCCGCTCCCTTCCTTTCACCGCTCCTTTTCATCCCTCCCTCCCCTCCCTGTCCCGCTCTCCTCTCCCTTACCTCCCTCCGCCCTCTGCTCCTCCTTCTGCCGCCCTCCGCTTCCTGCTTCCTCTCTCCCTCGCCTCTGCTCCTCTCGCTTCCCCTTCCCCTAGACCTCGTAGCGCTGACAACATACAACTTCGGCATTCGGACGAGGTGGTCAACTTTCCGGAACCGGTTCCGAACTTGATTTTCGGCGTCCTTGAGCGCGGATATGGAAGAAAGATGTGCAGGAGGCTTGATTTCAATGAAGACAGGGCTTTCGAGGTCCAGGGAGTCAACGACATATGTAATCGCGAAACCGATTGCACCGGTACCGCCCACCTGAGCCTCTGCAGTGGGGTACTGCGGCGTGACCGTGAACTGTGTTGGAGAGGAACATTCGTTGAGAATGATAGCATTGTAGAGTCCATAGAACTTGTTCTCTATCATTTCTGTCCAATAGACGAGAGGATTTCGCTACAACATGTGCAGGCCAGGTCGATTCAAATATTTTTATCTTTTCTACCTAACACTGTCTGACATCAAGGAACCAAGACAGACCACTCCCTATCGATCGAAATTAGTTAGGTACCAAGATATCTATTGCATAGTATGAACAGTGGCGGACATTTAACGTTGTAAAAACCGATGATACGCTACTCTGAACTTGATTCTGAGATCGTATCACCATCTGCTCACCCCTGGAAATCAACACACACTGAGCCATCGGTGGAGCCTGCAGGCAGCAGTGATGAAGACTCATGAAACAGATTCTGTCAACAAAGATTATCGCGCGTTCGAATCATTAGTAGTGCTCAAATGTACCTGATGCGACATCAAGGAACCGAGAGAGACCACACTCCTATCGATCGAATTTCGCATCCACGTTGAGATGAGGAGAGTCTTGGTAAGCTTCGCCGAGCGCTGAATCAAACACCAAAGTCTTAGGACGGGCGTAGCTTCGGAATAGATGAAATCGGACAAACCTTCATCAGCAGATAGCCTCACTGTTGCTGGTGCGGCTAAATACGCCCGCACGATCCGTCGGGACAATTCAAACATCCCACTATGTGCTGTAATGCCCAATAATAACTTCTTTGAGGAGCGTTCGAGCTGCTAAGGAATTCCGATCTTCCGATTTCATACTCGACACCATCATGACTGCTCGGATGGCTCTCCAGACAACACCATGCGAGTTACGCGCATGGAGAAAAAGGCAATGCGTGTCAGCCTGAGGTTGAATAAGAGGGCGGGTTGGCCTGAGGGGAGAAGGGAGAGGAGGGAGTGGCAGAGGGAGGCCTGCTGGGGGGCGAGGAGGAGGAAGGGGTCGATTGGGGTTGGGGAGATGGGGACGGGGTCGGGGTCGGGGTCGGGGGGAGATTGCGGTGGAAACAAGTCTGCGGAGGAGTCGGGTCCTGGACATTTGGCCAGCCGTGCCCTTTGGTGGAAGAAAGAAAAAAGTCAAATGCGGGCCGGACTGCGCTCGGGGGTTTGAGTACATCCGCATTCGCTCGATCACCCATCCTCGTTACCCACAGCTACCTGGTCACCTCCGTTCGGATTCGCAGCAGACGTGGACAGGGTAATTCAACGAAAGAAAGTCACGCGCAGCAGCAGCAGACTGTGTGTCTCTCCGGTTGATTATGGGGATGGGGATGGGGAGGGCGGTGAAGTAGCTGGTGGTAAAATAGGAAAGATCGGGGTGATAGTGTCTAAGGAGATTGTACGATGCTTCGATAGCGACCGAAGGCTGTTTTGACCGTCTTCATCGTAGTTTTCAGATTTGTCGGCTACATGTGCGAGCATTACTACCCGCATCTTTATCAGCAACAGTAGTTTAGCATCAGAAAGAACCCACCTTGCGGCAAACCCGATGCTGTGGTAGCTTGTGGTCAAATCATGGTTGGTTGGGTATTTGAAATGCACGGCTCGACATTCTGAGTTAGGTTGCCTGGTGACGAGTTTATACGCTCAGAAGTGTGTTCGTTAGATATGGTTATGACGGCGGACACGGGTGCAATGACTCAGAGGTTGTATCGTGGTGAGGAGTGAATCGGATTGGCATTGCTCGTGATGACGGTCGAGCGACAATCCATGGATGCAGGTTTGCATTCTCTTTACAGACATAGTAAGATATTCTGCAGACATCAGCGATAAAAGCGAAGGGGGCACAAAATTAGAATAAAGGCATGGCCGATTCCGGGACGAAGTCACGATTCAGTCACATCAGGACCACGCACAGCCTTGTGTTCTACAGCTTCTTTGTTCAAAACTACCATGTCTAAACCGACGCAACCAAAGCTACTGTTACGAAAGAAGTTGGCAAAGCGCAAGCTGCAGACTTCGTCGAGCTCTGGTCTTGTCCAGCAACAGCCGTCGAGAACATCAACTCCAAATCCCACCTGTGATCCTGCCTTGCCTCTGGTGCCTCTCGCCGACCGCTCTGATCTTAATTCTGAAGATGACCACAAACTTGTTGCACCTCCTGAGGAGTCACAGTCTACTAGCCCTGTCAGGAGTTCTTCTACCATGGATATTGCATCCAAGAATCAATCAATCAACAAAGCTGTTGCACCCTCTGAGTCTGTGAACACTGCTGAGATTTCCTCTTCCATTTCCAGAGTAAGTGTTTTCAATGATTTTACAGGTGTCAAATAATGATGTAAGAGCAGACTCAGCTAGTTCAGAACGTTCAGGGTGCAGTAATTGGTGATGTGTTTTCCAGTGTGGCCTAGCATGTCTGCAAACTCATGTGTGAATTATCAGAAGCTAGAGATGTTGGCTCCAACCACACTTTCAACATCCATAACTGTAAGAGCTGACAATACACCCAGGTATATATCTGACAAGTCTGTAGATGGACCTTCAGAAGCTCCAGTACTGATTTACAAGACAATGCCTCCTTCTAGTCCAAAGTTTGTTGGATATGAAGATTATATGCACAGGTTGGATGAACACTTTGTCCTACAACCTGCCCATGGACAGTCACGACCAACCTTTGTTCTATATGGAGTTGGAGGAGTTGGAAAGACTGGAATCTCTCTGAGATTTGCTGAAAATCTTGCAAAGAAGTATGTCATGATTACTTTTAGCCTCAGAAATCAAATTGAAAATATATGTATTATAATCTAGGTCCTGGACCATATTTTGGGTTGATGCAACAAACCAAGAGACTATTGAAGGAAGCTTTCAAGCAATTGCTGGAGATCCAGATGCTGAATCCTCTGGTGTTGAACCATCTCTTAAATCAGTTCACTTATGGCTTTCTAAACTCAAGCATCAGTGGTTGCTTGTGTTTGATGGGGCTGATTATGAACCTGACATGCTAGAGATGTTCTTGCCCTCAGGAAACCTTGGCAGCATCTTGATTTCAAGTCGAAATTCAAACATGAGACAGCTTTCTCCCAGCTCTTTTGCAGAAATTGTCACACTGGATGAAGAAAGTGCTATTTTGCTCCTTTTGAAGTCTGCATTGGTGGACTCTCCCAATGA
>QOVE01002743.1:0-24249 GCA_003521275.1 Tricholoma sp. MG99
ATTTGATATAATTTAAAAATAGAAATGGAAAGGTAAATTTATCGTCACAACCCTGAAGCGCAGTAAGATCTAGTAAGCTCTATGTGGTAAGACGCTGTTATAGCCGCGTTATGATGGAACTAGACCGAATGTCGAGTCTTGAAGCGAGACGGGGAAGAAATGTTACCATAAGGATCATCCGCCAGAATCATCCGAAATGTCCATAACTCACATTCGAAATATGATATATCTGAGTTGGTACAATTTTCAACGCGAAACGCGTACCGACGCGCTTACCAGTCACATACCCGGCTAAACCGTCGACGAAGTAAGTGTATTAGTATGGTCGTGCTTGAAGACTGGACATCACGTATTAGTTTCAACATATTGCACAACTTCTATGGGATCATTCTTCGAAGATTAGCCGAGGACTATGTCATATATCAGTAAAATATTTTAATGTACTAACCTGTTAAAGTGCTGATATTTTCCATAACCTGGTACCGGTTGTCGGTAAAAACTCCCCATGTTCTAGCGTCTTCTCTCGCAATCACTCCATGGTCCATATATGCTTGGGTGGAATTCTGCCGAACAGGGCGCGTCGACGGCGATTGCGGACCCTATGTAAGCCACATAAGCCACAGAGCATAGTGTGCAGCATTTCAGCGATGTCAGGGTCATGGCTTGAAGTAAAAATAACCTTGCACCCCTAGATTCTGGAAGTAAAAATAAGCGTTGTTTATGAAGAAGTGGAATCAAGGCGCCGCCAATCTAGCGGCCCGCTAGATTGTAGGAAAGAAATTTTTTTAAGACTGTTGCCGGCCAGGTATTTCTATCTCTCAACGTATTAGAGTGTATACTGTAGGGAAAGAGAAAGAGTTATACCAACTTCCATAAAAAACATGGACCTCCGACGTTAACTCGCCGAGGGTCGGAAAGCAGCGGAAAGCAGCGGAAAGCCTGCCAGTGACTAGTGAGGGTTCACGGCATAAGTGATGCGTCAATGACGCCTGAGAATAGATGATATCCATCCGACTCTCGCTCCTATGGTGTGACTAGCCATCAAGACTTTGAGTAAAATGAACGCATAAAGTTCGGGCTTCTAGTTGATTATTGGTCATGATCATGCAGGTAAAATGACACTAGTACTTATGACACTGCGGCCAACCTCGGTGACTCATGATAAAGTTCTATTGAAGCGAAAACGACCTTCATGTCAGCTTAGTTGAGATTCATTGAATGCTTTATCACGAGAGTTTTGAGATGTCACCGTATGGTGCCAGGTTAATGTCGCTGCAACGGTGAGATCTAGCCTGAGCTGAGAGGTTGAACAGCCTGAGGGTTAGACTCGGAGGCAATGAAAGTTCATGGACAAATTGTGGTTTGTTTATTCTCGGGGGTATTGGGAAGCTTGAAAGTTGAGATTCTATGCCGCCACGAGGTATGAGTAGAGACTTAGAATAGTGTCTTTGCATATCGGAGCACAGGTCACATGAGTCACTTGTCACATCACGCGTGCCTGCCAGCAACCACCACCTCGACATCGACTGCCCGTTTCCTCCACATTGTCTCGCTCGTGCTCCTCTACGATTTTTGGATTCTGTTTTCATTTCTCACTGGCATAAGCCACCCTTCCCGCTCTTGCTCTTATCCAAACCTTCACTCAATATTGACACCAATTCCCATCAATCTTTCGAGGAGTTTGCTCTCTGTGCTACATTCCAATTTCTGCTACTCCCATTCCCACATCATCCAGTCCTTTGCTACACTGGATTCTCACCACGTCACATCCAGTGACTTTTTGCCACATCCTGAGTGTTGGATTGACTTCGCGTCGTCCATGTGAGATAGACTTTGTGTCACTTGCCTCTCGGTCGTCCCTGCTACACCCAGTCGTCTGTCGTACTGGTTTCAGCTACACCAGTTTTCGCAGCGCTGGTTCTTGGTACATCCAGCATCTTGCTACACTGGATCCTACCTGCTTCATGCCACCTTCTGCTACGGTCGGCCCTGCTACAACCAGTTTCAGCTACACCAGGTTTCGCAGCGCTGGTTCTTGGTACATCCAGCATATTGCTACACTGGATCCTACCTGCTTCATGCCACCTTCTGCTATGGTCGGCCCTGCTACTACACCAGTTTCAGCTACACTGGTTTCCTGCTACACAAAATTTCGCTATGGTTCACGCTCCATCAAGCTGTTTGCTACACCATATTTCTTTCACACCTATATACATCTAATTGCTTTGCTATGCTGAATTCTCCCATGCTGCCATACTTCACGTCACTCGCTGCTTCCCTCCCATTGCCTGTCTCCTAACTTTATGGGTGTGCCTGAGCTTCACCGCACGCGTTGCCAGGCTCCTACTGTGATGGGTGTCGCGTTTCACCTCAGGCCTTTTCCGTCACCAGGAAGGGTGTCTCGAGTCGGGGGGCCGTTCCGGCACCACACCCATTATGCTTACTTCACTTCATTCCCAATGCCTCTGCCTCCACTCTTTGTCATCCTCCCCTCTGTGACGTACGTGGAGATAAATGCAAAGACTGCCGCATGCGGTCACGGTATGCCACTGGCAACTTCAAGTTCGCCAGTTTATTAATGCCAATGGTCAATTTCCATGACCTGAAATATCAGTATAGAAGAACTACTAAGGTTACAGCATCAGGCTACATTACTAGTAGTCAAAATATAAAGGAGCGTGGGGGGTATAGCTATGTGGCTGCAGGGAGCGAACGAAGCCAATGATGAGAAGACGAAACCGTTGATCCACTATGTAGTATGGTGACATGAACGAATAAATAACGCAGCGGCGGGCAATGTCCAGCTGACGAAAAGACGGGTACCTGACAAATGGTGATCAGATACGACATTTTTAGGAGCTCCAAGTATAAAAACATACAGGATACAGTTGATATCAAAACGAAACAGCGAACGAATCACTGAGGGCATGTCCAGCATGCCATCAAGCAATGATGCAAAACCATGTTGCACCTCCAGGCCCCCGTACTTCGAAGTCGATTGGAAGTTGATTATCGTCCATCGAATCGGATGGTGTGTTATATAGAGCGGAGGAGAAGGTGGCGGCGGATATGTCGGTCTCTAGACCAGCAGCAGCAGTGTCGACGAGGGACTGTGGGTCGATAGGGAAAAATGCGTCCATAGGTAAGTTAGTGCGCCTCTCGTGAGTTTCAGGTGGCCCACAGAGCAGTTGCGCAGATGGATGGTGAGAAAGGCGTGAGCAAGGCTCAGGCCTCTGAGGCTTTCGTATTAGCTAGGCGCGACACTGTTCTCTGGAGGAGGGTATTTGAAGAAATGTAGAAAGCCTTAGGTCAAAGGTTTTAACATGATCGCATGACAGAACAAAGAGCACCACAAATTGCGACACATAAACCCGCTGTTGAACACCTTGGCTACCATTGTTCGATGGATATCGCGTACGCTGAGGACAATGATTATGGAACTTGACAATGCGGGGTTTAAATAATTCAGGACGCGCTGGGCCTGAAGTGAATAACTTGACTAATAATGCTCACTGTGCGGACAGTTCTCGGACAAGTTAGAGCTAAACTCTGAACATAGGCGGCCCGCCACTAGGCCCCTCCCAAAAAATGCACACATAGTTGCCGAGGGCTTTTGTATGGTGGTGGTACATGAGTTTCGGACGATCGAATATGAATAAGCCGGCCCGGTACTTATTCAAGTTATTGCCAGTGACCCCCGTGTGTATATTTTTTTCAGTTTAGCTGATTTGAGGAGGAAAATCGTTGTTCCGGGGACCAACAGCGTGATATGTTCTACCTATGTACAAGCAGTAACTCGCTAGTTGCGACATACTTACTAAGTAGTAATAATGTACACATGAACTTGAAAAACAGGCCAAATTGCTGGTGTACCGTGACACGTCACAATGCTTCATTGCTTTTTGAATGGCATGCATATGCAGGGGTGTAGTCCAATTATCCCCTTCAGATCATTTGTGGACAAAGGGTAGATACATCTATTATAGGCACGTATTTACAATTCGCTCACGATGTGCCGGTTGCCCAGGCATGATTATGTTTCTTGTGCATTCTGAAGTCGAAATTTAAGTTGTAAAGAAATGAGATGAGAGATCTATAAACACATAGCACACACTTACGAGAGTGATTGGGAAAAGACGTCAATAACGTATTATAGATCCGAAAATAAAATTATTATTGCAAGGAGCGTTTGTTTTATTTAGTCTACAACTTGTTGCAAGTAACGAGTAGTGGTGCCAGTACATATTCGACGGCAGTAAGATATGTTGTCGAAAAAGGAAAGGAAAGGATGCCTTGAATGAAAGACGTGGGTAGGAATACAAGATGGCGTCGAGCGTCGTGAAGTCGAAATGTTAAGTGTACACAGTAAAAGATCCAAGTATGAAGACAGAAGAATTATGCAATGTCCGTTATAGCGCGGTGAGACGCATCGTGAAAGGGGAAAGTGAAAGGGCGTGGCAGCCTAGGCGTCCGAAGTCCAACGGCGAACCTAATACGTGACGGCAGCGGAGTCAGCGGGGACGGTGGTGGGGGTGGAGTTAGAGGAACAATGCTGAGAGCCTCGTGCTGTGACCACGTAGGAGAAGGAGGCAGTGTACTGAGCGTAGACTCGGAGGGCATCGCAGGGAGATCAGTCAGAGACACATGAGCTGTGATTTTGCGGGGATATAAAGAGGTTTCGTCGGAACCAGGATCCAAGTTATCAGATTGGTTGTCGGAGTTGATGTCGCTAAGACTGCTTTGAATTTTGGTAAAGGAAGGAGGAGAGGGCGTTTTGTACAAGGGAAGGGTGGATATAGACGACGTAGTTGACTCCTTCGGCAATGCGGTAGGTTTAGATGGAGAGCTGTGAGACGAATGTCAGAAAGTGTATTGGGATAAGGTTATCACGAAAAATCGTACCCAATGGTGATGATGTGAGCGAAACTCCCTTTGGTGGATTTACTGTCAGCGCTCTGTCGAAGAATGTGTATACGGAGCCAGACAAAGCATTTCTTGTATTCATCAACAGCATCACGGCCAAAGGCAAAGAACGCAACAAAAATGAAGGTCGAAGCAGGAACTGTCCACCACAGAACATAGTAGCTGGTGATGACCTCCAGGGGAGTGAATACAGTCGCATACGTATCAATTCGAAGCCAATCGGAGTGGACATCAGCCCAATTTGTCCAAGGGCGGATGGGAATCGATATCGTAGTGAACCAGAGAGTATATGAGGTAACAGTCACTGACCAAAACATCTGCATTGCAGACATCAACATGAGGCGAAGGTAACGAGAAGTTGTTAAAGCAGAGTTTGAATTCTGGAGGTGGGTCGCAAAAGAAATACGGCGAAGCATAAAATGACGAAGCGCGAGCGCTGACGGAAGGCATGAGAGTGGAGAGCAGATGTAGTAACAGCGTGACATACCTGCAAAGACAATAGATGCCGTGGACAATATGAGAGGAGGAATGTACAGAATAAATATAGCGACGACAGAGAAATAGGTAGCTGGTCGACAGCCGTACTCCTCGATGATGTCAAAGCGATGACCCTGCACGATATAGTCTAAACAGCGGATATTAGCTTCGTTAAATGGCATAAGGAGACTGATGCGCACGGAGAGTCATGATAAGAGCAGGGAGACCAAAGCACATCAGCAGCTCAAAAATCTGTCGACGCCGTTTGTCCGAGAACGTAGCTTGAGCACAGCGAATAGAGGCAACTTGTTCGAGATGGATGCAGATACAAAGACAAGCAGCCGGAAGGGCGACGTTCGCACCGACGACAAGCTTCGTTGCTGAAAATAAAAGTCAGCACAGTGAAAGCTCGATGAGTGAGAAACATACTGATATCACACCAGACAGGGATGACAATGAGAGCATTATCTCCCCATATCATGGCATCGACACCGTATATGAGATTTGTGACGAAGAGCCAAACGGCGATAGAGATCGTGGCTACGTTTCCAGCGCGCCAATGCCAAGGAATAACGGTAAGGACCGAGCACGCTGCGATAAAGGCAATGGGAGGAAATTCAGAATGCATATCGGGGAAGAGTGTGGTCCAAGTGTGGATGCAGAAGAGAAAGAAATGAACCGTTGAGCAGGTATTTGAGCCATCGCACTAATTATAACAAGCGAACAAAGGTAGAATTGAGGACAATGAAGAGTCACTGTGTCCCTTTTTAGAATTGAAATATTGAAATTTGAAATATTGAAATTTGAGACCAGTGACATTTGTCATTGACTGTGACATAACAATAAAGTCACAGCCCTCACGTGTCGTGACTCGTCGCGACGACCCGATCATGTCCACGGCACTGCGCCAGCACGCGCCGTGGATTGCAACTCATCTATCCTACCACGATTGCATGTTTGGCTCAAAATTGTTTATGAATCTACTCATGTTTGCAGCGACTACAGGATATCTGAGTAACTCCATCAGTTCCGATTGCCACTGGGTGTCGAACGATGATGATCTGTAGATTCTTTGTATACGTAGATTCAGTACTCAATTACCAGTCCTCACTTGAATAGAACAGAATATCGGTGAATATGGCACGAAGGGTTACATGTAGCATGTAATAATTACAAGCTATAGTACACGTTTGATCCAGGCACTGGCACTACGAGTCACAAATTAACCGCAAATGAGGGGGTATAAGGTAGCCAATGTGGTAGAAGCAACTACAAGTGGAGAATAACGAAAATAAAAAGGAGCGACTTTGGATATGAGTACAGATAGATAAGACCCTGTCAAAGGGGTTGAATAAATTAGTTGTCTGCAGGGAGAGCATTGTAAGTAAGACGACACAAAACAAATGCGAGACTCGGGCTTGCTTGGATTTCAAATGGCTAAGAGGATTTGAACCCAGGAAATGCCGTAATTCAGTCGCAATGGGCAGAATTTCCATGCGCCCGGGAGACATTCTTGCGGAGATCATGTCAGTATACTCGCAAACGTCAAATAGGAGGACGACAATACCATACCACATGTTATACTATGATACAAAACGCCCGTGTAGTTCCCGCATCGTACCGTTCCTCATCTACAGGGACGTTTGAATCAGGTGGATCAAAATTTGGTAAAGCAGTCGGGTGTAGTTCGGCAGTGCTGAGACCGAGGGCTTCGAGGGTAGCAAAGGCGTCCATGGCAGGGCAGGATCGAAGAGGGTGGGTACAATTTATTAGCTTGAATTTGAACGAAGGTAAAAGAGAAAGCCTGGATGATAAGGTACGGGTTTTTGAAGGACTCCGCGCCCGGCCGTCATGCATCATGGGGTCATTGTCAGGTCAGGACAATGGACAGGATTTCATTTTCAATTGATGCGATTTCGCGTGCAGCAAAGACCTTTGTCTGCCAAGAAAAGATGGGGAGCTCCTCAAGTTGATTTGGACAATGGTGACATCGATCTCAGGTAGTCTCAGGTTGACTCGTAAAATTTACGTAATCGATATAACTTTGCATTGTCCATTGATTGTCCACTTCACTTCTGTGTGTATGATCGTCTGAACAAAGGGCTTTTGGAATTCAATAAAGTATCGCGCTATGGACGAATCGTGGACCCGCCTTTCCTCTCGCTTACGCAGTTACAGTTTGCAATGGACCCAACCTACCCGCTCTTTCCTATCTTTGCCTTCTTAGGCTTCTTCCTCTCTTTAGTTCCTCTCCCTTGGCATCTACAGGCCTGGAATTCAGGAACCTGTTTTTATATGATGTGGGCATCGCTGGCATGCCTGAACCAATTTGTCAACTCGATAGTATGGCACGGAAACGCGCTGAATCCCGCGCCGATATGGTGTGACATATGTAAGCGAATTTTTCTTGCTGTCGACTCAGATATGACCTTACAAAGTCACCTAGCCATTCGCATAATAATGGGCGCGTCGGTTGGCTTGCCGGCTTCATCGCTATGCATCCAGAGACGCCTGTATCAAATCACCAGCGTTCGCGTCATCGGTACTTCTTATGAACAGGTACTGACCCATCGTACAGCAACTTTTATCCATATCGCTAATTTTATTTTACCATAGAAACGGCGCGCTGTCCTTATTGACACTGCGATTTGTGTGTTTTTCCCTGTATTATTTGTAGCTTTGCGTGAGTACTACTCTTGTTGGTTTTGCTATATCTGATCCCTCCATAGAGTACGTTGTTCAAGGCCATCGTTTCAACGTTTTAGAAGATATTGGGTGCTATCCCGCACTATACAACACCCTTCTGACTTACTTCATCTCGGCCATGTGGCCTATCATAATTGGGGTCGTATCGGCCGTCTACTGTAGTGCGTTTCTATTCTCTTTTAAGTTGTCTCCAGCATACCAACTCTTTATTTCTCAGTCCTATCTCTTCGTTCTTTTCTTCAAAGAAGGGCTGAATTCAAACAATTCATGTCGTCCAATAAATCCCTCACAGCTGGTCGATATTTTCGATTGATGGCCTTGGCAGCCACCGAGGTTGCTTTCACGACACCACAGGCCATCTTCATGATCTGGCTCAATGCCACGGCTACTCCTATTGGCCCTTGGCGCAGCTGGGCTGATACGCATTTCGCATTCTCTCGTGTTGAACAAATTCCTGCACTGGTATGGCATCAAAACCACCTACTTGCGGTGGCCTTTGAGTTCTCGCGCTGGGTTACCGTTTTATGCGCGTTATTTTTCTTCGTCTTCTTTGGCTTCGCCGATGAAGCAAGGAAGAATTATCGGAAAGCCTTTTGGTGGTTTGCAAGGCCTTTTGGGTTCTGTCCGTCAACTACTTCGCCGTGTTCCTATGGCGTCCCGTCTATTGGGTAAGCGCTTTATCCTATAGTTTCTCTAGTGCACTGACGTCCTTGTTTACTCTAATAGCCAATATAAGCCAAAGTTGGTGCCGCTCTCAACTCCCCAGTCATCATTCAATTCCCCTCCTTCGTCCACTCGATTCTCTCAGGACAGCAAGCACGCCAAATCTTTCTCGGGATCGCTTGATGCATCCACTGACGTTACTTCTACCCGACTATCCGGCACCCATTCACTTCGTGTTTGGCCGATTGCTCTGCATTCGGACCCCAGCCTTTCCGACTGCCATGATCATGACCCGATATCAGAATATCCAGTAGCCGGGTCTATCGTTTGATTTGTTAGAGTCTTTCATCTGCATTCCTTCTGTCCGTGCCGTCATTCATTTACAAGCTCGTGCACCATGTACCATCAGTAGCAACTCTCGTTTCGTCTTCCGTCGTACTTCGCTTTGCCATGTATTTTATTTTTCGCCGCAGAAAAATAACGATTGCGTTCGTTCTTGTGAACTCCAGCTGGTACGACTGAGCAAACTCTCAAGTATAACATTGGCTGCTGACTAGCAAGTAGTGGTCCCAACTCCGGGCAAATTTTTCATGAGCACGAAGAGCTGTGACTCTACTATGCGTCTATATAATATGTAGAACAACTTATGGTTAGGTCGTAATGCTAGTTGTAGTACTAGTAGTACATAGTACAGTACCGATCCGAAGTGCTGTAAAATACAATGTCAGATACCAATTGCAAAGAACTTGATACGGTTGGGAGAAGGATGGAAAGAGCGACTGAGTTAGGTAGAGGGAGAAAGAATAGCGTATCGACCGGAGGTTGGTGAATGAGCGCGAAATAATGTCGAAAACGGCACTGGGCCAATAAGTTAAGCCGTTAAAAGAAACGGGAAATGTGGATAGCTATATATGCATTCCAAGTCAATTAATTCTTGAAAGAAAAAGTCATAAATTTCAGTGGACGAACGTCATTGAAGTGCGTTCAAACGATTGTGCAGAAGCTCCCATAGTCATTGCTGGGCCGGTCTGCATCCGCAAGCGGATCACCAGGATCGAAGGCTAGCGAACCTGGATATGAAGGGAAAATGTCGGCGGATGTGGATAGCTGAGTGAGTGAGAGTGGTAGTGATACGAAAGAGTCCATGGTCTGCGAAGACTTGAGCCTCTGATGAGTTCGAGGGACTAGGCAGTCAGACAAGTACAAAATAGAGTCCCGAGAAGTCCGCTGCGTTCCTTTATACGAATAGAATGTAGCCGAGCCATTGTTCATTGTCATGACATTTAATGATACCCGCCATGCAGACTAAGCCATTGTTCGATAATTGATCTGTCCATTGTCCGCCGTTTCCCGTGGATCGCAAGTAAAGAGGTACGATTCATAGTACTTACAGGAAAGAACATTCCGACTGAAGTTCTGGTTATACAGTAACATGATATTTCGAGTTACTTATGGTGGAGTATGCGGATGAATGAAACATTGAAACAACTGCCAAAACACTGCACATCATAACTTATGCATCATAGGACTCACTCCGGCAGGCGCCGCTTCCCACGCTAATTCTCGTGGCTCTGAGTCCACCTAGTAAAACTTTTCAAATAGCATGCTACTGTACCACCGTACAACCTACCCTCTCACTTCCCTTGTATAACATGAGTTTTATCATTCACGCTCTTCCACTTAGCTGGCTTTTACCTTACAGCTTCAAAGCTCGAATTCGAACTTTATGTAAAAGGCACATCGAGGGATTCCTTGGTGCCTTTCTCGCCGTACTTGTGGTCTTTTCTCAGTTGGATCTGGCGAGCACGGATTATACATATTGATAAAGCCTAACTCTATCATGATTCATATGGTCAGTAATGGAATCGACCTCGACGAACCTGTCTCGCGCGATATGTATAACCTCGTGCTTTAGTTTGAGTTGTAAAAGCCATGTGCAATGTCTGGACGGATAGCTGGACTGACGAAGAGATAATAGGTTGCTTGAACAGGCTCCCAACTTCCAAGCATGCAGATGGTTACCATCTACGGCGCAGTGAACAGAGTTTAGTTCTTCCTTCCTTCGTTGGTATGCATCGTTCACATCACCATTTGGTTTACCGGTTCATTTAGTGCGCCTGTCCTTCCCCCAGCGAAGCTAAAAATGACTATGATCAGCAACGACACAAAATCCACGCTCTCTGAATGCGACTATTCACTACACAAAGCGCGTCCGGCGTCTTTTGATATGTCTTCATCCTTCGTTGCGACACCGTCGACTATCACTAGCACGTCTTTTCCGACGTGCGACTCTAATTCCACATTTGTTGCTCCCTCGTTGTCCCTTTGCGCTCCCACAACCCACCCCATTTACTTGTCGCTGGCCGATGAACAGGTTTGATTTTTCATGTTCGTCCCGACGAGCATCTTGCGCTCGACACAACACATTTAATGTCACTTGTATTTTTACTTATCATAGCCACTGTCCTTTAGCCTGTGCTTAGAAACCATACTCTCCTTCTCTTCATTCGTTCCTGTATCTCTGTCACTCATAATTAAATGCTGTATCATAGAAAGACAATGAATAGAATTTCTTGTATTTAAGCATCCAACAGTGAAATCTCTCCTGTTCAGGTCAGTATAATGTACAGATCTTGCTTGTATCCATAAATATGATAACCATACCAAAGGTGACAGTTATGTAGCAAGGCTAAGATACTGTATTTAACTTCGTTAATATAAAAATCATTTGGAGTCTCATTCGCAGAGGGCTAAGTACCTAATGCCAGTGGTAAAATTCGGGTTGTACTTTATTGCCATCGCTTCGCATGTATTCATGTTTACGAGTAAGTTTAATGCCAAGCAATGAATGAAGTACAAGATCTACCAACTTTGACTAGACCTGACATGACTAATGATCATCCATTGGTAGTTTGAACACCTGTGAGCCAGGTCCACCTGAAGGGATATATAGTAAGTTCCTGCCAGATAATTTATAAGTCCCAGGCATCCCAGCGCCTGGCACATCTTCAAATTTATACAATTGATATCCGAGTGCAAGATCAGGCAATGCTGCATGCCCATGCGTTTCGTTGTCGCCGAGTCGAAGAGTGAACCTTTCGATGCTCCGCTCGATGGCATCATAGTCTGTCATATTTCCGCATTCTGCCTGTGCCATACCACCCTCCAGTACCAGGTTTTTCCTCCGCTGGGTCCAGATGAATTAGAGAAAGGTGAGCCAGAGTAAGTGAGGGATCTGTCAAAGAGGCAATCTATGATAGCTTAGTGAACGTCATTGTAGTGAATTCTGGATAGTCTAACATACCACATCATCAAGCTTATCATTACTTCCATCTTCATCATTGGCATGACCGCTAAGAAAAAGCGCCACTTTCAAGGACACAAGCTGTTTACATTTGGATGTGGCGATCATGCATTGGCTGTTGCGATTCCATTCATGGTTTAAGTCATGCAGGATCCGCCAACGTCGCATGACGCTTGCGTGTTTGGGAAGGGCAGATGTATAAAACATCTCAGCGAGAGTATAGGACTCTGCATTTTCATGAGAAAAATGAGAGATTTCCAGGTGCTCTAACGTGTCAGAGTAGGATCCAATGTACTTGACAATAGCACTATTGCATAGGTCATGCACAATGAGTCCACGAAGATGTATCCTTTCACGAGCTAGTGTTACGAAAATGTCGGCGAGGGTAGAATGATGTCTGGCACATCGACTCAGCAATTCGGTAGAAGCCCCCGAACCCCAACTCCGAGGCTCTGGTGAAAAGTGAGACACGTCTAAGAAAGTAAGAGAACGTAGATGGGGTATAGTGAAAGCATCCAAGCGGAAAAGCACACGATCCAAAAGAAGATGTGTCAGTTGAAGGGGTGTAGAATGAGGTACTTTAGCCACGAGTTCATGGAAAGATGGCGCTATCTCGGAAAAGTATGGATGAAGTTCGAGATGAGTAAGACCCGGACTTTGACCTATTGCATCTGCGAGTGTGCTGAGAGAAAAATGCTCATCGCGGGTATAGACCCTATCGGAGACTGCAATCGCAATCCTCTTCGAGCCTGAAAGGGTATGCAACTGAAGGGATGGGGTCCCATGGTAGGTCATCGAGAGCTGAAGAGATTGCAGAAGAGGTAGGTTTGTCATCGCATGTAGAATGGAATCCTCCGCCCATTGTGCACTGTGAGCCATCACTATCCATCTGCACATGCAAACTTAAAAGTCCATTAGCGGGGAAACAGGAAGCACATACCTGACAGATCGCAGTTCCACTAGAGATGATATCGCCAGCCCTAAATATCGTTTTATATGGGCTTCAGCTTCAGGGTCCGTGGGCCAAGAAAGGCAGTAGATGTTGAGTGCCCTTGCGAATGACACAGCCCGAGATCTCCCGGTTGCAAGGATCTCTAGCTGAGAAGCATCAGGCTTCAGGTAGATGGCCAAGCAAGAGAGAAGCTCGGGCTCAACAACATCGTTGAGCTGCGTACAAACAAGTCGAAGCCTTCTATAATCTTGTTTAAGCGGCTATATCAACTAAGGAATGAGTTCCAAATCGACAACATGAATTCTTGTGCATGCAACCTTCAAGATTCTGTGAAGCGTGTCGTACCGGAGACGGAGTAACCCATGTGTGAATGGCTGCATCACTTCGAGCATACCTGCCTGGCGCTAGAAACGCAAAACAAACCTCTTTAAATACAAGAATCACGGCGCGGTGATATACATAGTACATAGCTGTTCAAACTCACGCGTGGATCATGTGTGCGCGGGTCATCAACCCAGGTCCCCTACTTACAATACATCCCCAGCGGCATATCTCCGGCTTCCAAGCCCATCATCTGCCCGACCATGGTGGTCATCTTGAGATAAAATTAGGTCCCGTGGACTCCAGGCAGTGATCTCGACACCCGCAGTGTTCAAACATCATTGTTACATGCACTTGGAGATGACTGAAAGTTCTCCCTCCGTCGCTGTGATCGCGATATGCCGATACCCCAGGCGTGATATCTGTATCCTTTGTGGTCTCTGATGTTCGGCCTGGTAAACTAGAATTGAGGTAAGGCAACGCACACCACTCCGGTCGGATTGGTCCAAGCGTTCATCCTCGCCTTACGCCTTAGACTATGAACAGCAGTACAAGCAGGAATACGCACACATAAGGAGCGCACATTTGAAGCCCTTGAAGTTCATAATAGGAATCTAGTCAACGAAGTCGCAGGTCACGGTGATTTCGGGTTAAACAGAGAAATTGAAATGAAGAGGATTTTGCTTGCACCTTCCAAGATAGCCCATTACTTCACTAAACACAGCTTCTGTGCTCTTATAAGGTCATGTCGGTGCGATAGGACAACACAATTTTGCTGTCATTACACTGATCACAAGACGCTGAGGGCCAGAGGCTCATGCCAGTGGACGGCTCCTTGCGATACAGCGAACGTATGACAATTTCGATTCTCGAAGAAAGCGATGACGCTTTGAAGTTTGATTAACGTTGATTCAGATTCATCAAAGCAGAGCCTGGGATGGAGCTGCAGGACGTCACGGTCGACTTCATACAGCTGTGGCATATATCGGGCTCCAACATGAGTTATGTAGTAATGTAATAACCGCGAGTGGTGGCTTCGTAAGTTCGTTCCCGGCGGCTTGCGTCACGGTCGGATAGTGTTGAGTAACTCCGTCTTATTATTTCAGTGGCCGCTGCGGCAGCACTGGTTGTCACGGTTCTGTCTCATTTTGGTCTCATTTTCACAGATTTTCAAGATGTTGTCGTGGAATCAACGTGAAATAGCTCCTCTTTCCAGAGCCTTGACTAAGTTCAAGTTACTCTAGGGCGAACTTGAGCGTTTCTGAATTTTCGCAAAGCAGGATTCCGAGATCTAGCTGCACTAGTAGTCTTCCCTTTGCCAGTGGATTACTCAGAGTCTAATCCATTAGCCCCGTTACTGCCAGTGAGAGGCAGTACGTTAGATATGTCGACCCAGAGTCCAACTACTAGTCACGGTCTCCCTCTGATGTCCGAGTCTCAGGCTGTTGCGTGTTCTTCATGTGTTTTCTCGAAGTTGTGCCTTATTTTGTATAGAACGGTTTGCAGTGTGCCAGACGGACAGCAGCTCTGGACCAACTAGGACAAAGAAGTTATAGGGTGCTTGAAATAAGCTCCTATTCATCCAGATGCTGCATAGGGTAATTTTTGTACCATGTGGTACAGTCCACGTCCTCACTTCCAAGAGTGTTGCCGAAGACTTCGATATACAACTCTCGTCGAGCACTTGCGACGACCTCCTTCGCTCGAGAACACACCACTATTCCTACTCTCAGAGTTTTTAGCAGGGCCCTGTAAACGTATCGGCGGGAACTATGCATTTCATCAATAATATACGATCCGGCAGCATATGGTATTGACTTGGAAAGGGTGACTTGGTGGATTGCAAGTATACTTGATCGGGAAGAATTGAACTTTATAAATACATTTACATAAAACCCTAGGCTAGTGAATATGCTACATGAAAGCTACGAAAGCCAATAGGATACATAAGAAATGATGCCGACGAAGAGACGAAGCGAGCAAGGAATGACGGTGATTGGTTTAATTACGCGCCTATCCAAGGGTATGATGGACTCGGAAATATAGAGTCAACGCCCTTGCAAAGGGTGTCAATATATAGTGAATAAATATGCTCATCGTCTACATATCATCTAAGTAGCTGAAAGGAGATATAGAGCTCGATACTTACGCAATAGTACATGTGATGCTGAATTGCGAGGCTGAAGACATGGCTGGTATCACGGAAAAAATGGTGGCTGGCAACACGAGATGAATAGATAACTTATAAGCTGTCGTTGTTGCAGAAAATTTTGAAAGGTCACATACTATAGGCTAAAAGTTATGCTCTTCATGCAATAACGCAAAAGGATCTGGATGTTCCAAAGGCACCATGTTCATGATCTCTCAGTAGATCAGATTCAGATGCAAGAGCTGCGCGGTTGAGTGTTTCGGTGTTGGGAGTTAAGTCGGTCCGAGCCAAAAATCCTTCAAAAGGTAAGAGTACATCCATTGATTGAATGAGCAGAGAAGGAAAACTGAGGCGACGTTGATGCGCAGAAGATGATATCCAAGTGAAGCGCAAAAATGCTTTAAAGTCAATGTGCCATTGTTCCTCGGAGACAATGATCGGGTAAAATTCACGTGTTTTCACGCGATATATGATGTCTGCTAAGAACCATTGTCTGTGGTTGATCTGTCCATCGAGCGTGCGAGGAACGAGACGCGTCTCGATAACAGTGGGTGGAGGGACAATGGGTGTGACATGTGACACAGTATGATTCCATTGACCATTGTCACGGTGATCGAACAAAGGTATTTTTTTGCAGAGCGCATGTGTACTCATAAAGAAATGGCAAATCCATTGGCAGCACTTCTCTCATCTCCCCATCCTTTGACCTTGCTGTGGCCAGAACACTATCGAAATGCCGGCCTCACTTGATCCTACTTACCCACTATTTTCTGTCTTTTCTTTTCTTGGCTTTGTCGTCAGTCTCATCCCATTGCCCTGGCATATTCAGGCCTGGAATTCGGGCACTTGTGCCTTCATGATATGGACTGCGGTCGCTTGCCTGATTGAGTTTACCAATTCTTTGGTATGGCAAGGTAATGTTAACAATCCAGCGCCGGTATGGTGTGATATTTGTGAGCGGCTCAACCACCCCTGTCTCTGGTGTTTGGTGACTTATCCACCTTCAGCTTCGAAGCTACTTATCGGCGTATCAATTGGTATTCCTGCGTCTACGCTCTGTATCAGCCGTCGTTTGTACAGCATCACTTCGGTCCAGACGGTGTCGTTCACTCGCGAAGACGTATGGTTGAAATCCCTCCTTAGTAAAACCACAGCTAACCATCTTCCGGTTGCAGAAACGAAGATTAGTTATTGGTGATCTGTGCATAGCTGTTGGGATACCTGTCTTAGCCATGATTTTGCGTACGTTTCATCAAAAGCACACCGTCCTTTACCATCTAATCTCGACGATCAGATGTCGTAGTTCAACCCCATCGTTTCGATATCCTGGAAGATATTGGCTGCTATCCGGCCATCTACAATACCCTCCCAGCTTATTTTCTGTACTTTTCATGGCCTGTTGTTCTTGGACTTGTGTCATTCGTGTATTCAGGTGAGACCTCCCTCTGTTCAAGGCAATCGTTATCCTAAAAACCGTGTTCCTGTCAAGGCCTCACATTGCGCTCTTTCTGGATCAGACGTGTGCATTTCAGCCAGCTACTTTCCTCTAATCCCTCAATGAACCCTAGCCGATACCTTCGCCTGATGCTCCTTGCCGTCGTCGACATGATGTTCACGATACCTCTAGCTATCTACTCCATCTACATTGCCAATAAAGGCGTTGGGATAGCACCTTGGATATCTTGGGCAGATACCCATTTCGATTTCGGCCGTATAGAATACCTACCTGCCATCATCTGGCGTGGAGACAGGTCCTTTGAGACCTCCGTCGAGTTAACGCGATGGCTTCCTGTGACTTGCGCGTTTCTCTTCTTCGCGCTGTTCGGATTTGCCACAGAGGCAAAGAAGCACTATTCGTTAGTTTTCCGCTGGGTTGCGACACGGTTAGGATTCAAGGCTCAATTTGACAAGGAGCTCAAGATCAATATTTCTCTTCCCGGGTAAGTCCCTTGCTGCTCTTTCGCGGGCTGGGGCGTTCGGCTGACATCTGATGCAAGATGGAAGAAGATGCCGGGATCGCAATCCACTTCGTCGACTACTCGGGGCTCCATACCTTTAATTATCTCCAAACCATATGCACCGAAAAAACTGCACTTCGAATCCTTTTCATCTTTCGGCGGGACCGCTGTTGCACAAGACACGTGGACAGATATCGACCTCGAGAAATGTGCCGATCTCTCCCTCCCCTCCCCTGCATCCTCGATGCCCCCATCCTACTCCCAGCAACAGCCCGCTGACATCACAGCTGCTGGATCAAGCCCTGCTGCCCCTCCACGCGTGCCTCGCCCATCATCTCGAGCATGTCTCCAGTCTCAAGTCAGCCATCCTTCGCTACGCACAATGTACTCCCACGACCGCATCTACATCTCCGACACTTACCCTGAATCACCTCGCCCACGATCACCGTCTCCGGCACCGTTTAGTAATACTGTACCAGCACCGTTTCATCGACCTTTGACGCCTCCGAGCGTTTATCCTAGAATACTTCCGCACCCGCGGACGCAATCGCTTGATGTGATGCATGTCCTTGTCCATAAGCAGTCGACGGAAGCCGTCTAAAATATGCTTCGCTGCAGTCTCTTTCTCGTCTCTGTGTTTCATTGTACTCTATCTGCTTTCGATCGCTGCTTCTTCCCAGGTCACCTTGCAATATCTTACGTCGTCAAAAGTAACTTGTATTTTATCCTATCTTTCGTTATATTACCTCACACCACATTCATTTTCTCTGTATTTCTGTTTGTGCCTGCGCATACTACCACACTCCCTTTTCTAGTTTCTACTTGTTCTAGTTATCATGCATTATGTAAATAGACTTGCAAAAGCCTTGAAAGGCATTTAATTAATTGATGTTCAAAATAAGTTAGAAGTCTTCGGGAGCAAGAGGGTTATGGGTACTCGAGTTACACTGGAATGTCCAAGAGTCGGTCTCATTCCTGCTCCCACCACTGAGAAAATCCCAACAGCATATCACCAGATGAGATCCACAATAGATGGGTAGCACAAGTAAGTCGCCGTCTACACTTAGACATCCTGTCCACAAACAGGAAGCTGCAGGACAGAAGTACTCTGACACAAGGAATTGTACTCCAAACCTGGAGTGCAGTCCTCAAGGATGAAGACAGTCTGTCAGCCGAATAACTGCCATCAGTTGTCGGAGTTGACAAGTTCGAGCTCAAGCGTTCCACCAAATAAAAATAAAAATAAGTTGACTGGACTCTGCTCTGTTGGCTACACTGTTGTACTACGGCTATCGACGGCTGTTTTGCGACGGTACTGCGGTCGTTACAGCTGAGCCCCAACAGCACGGGTACTACGGGACCGTCCATTCCGGAATGTGCTGTACGGTCACGGTGTGGGCCGCATGTTACTAATACCTGATCATGACGGTTGTCGTTCAGCAGCCCTCCGAGTCCGCAAGCTTAAGAGTACTATCGTGCTCCAGGCTTAACCAAGTTTTTTTTCTTTTCGTAACAGAATTCGTCGACTAGAATGATTCGACTCGAGGAAGTCTTCACCTTTTTCAATCACGAGTCGTCGAAGTCGATCGAGTCCGTCACTGGCCGGATATCGATGTAAGTGTCTATTAGTATAACAGAAGTCTACATAATAATCAATGATCGGCTATCCTCGACTCGGACAAACTGATCGAATCGGGCTATAGTGAGTCATGACCTTGCCAGTGACAGGGCTTAGCTCGGACGCGATATCAGGTAGCTACCGCTCTCTAGTTGCTGCTTTCACTACTACTAGAATTCCTTCACTGGCGACACAAATGCGGCGTGACTATAACATGGAGCGTCAATGCGCGTCGCGGATCGACTCTGACGGTGGGAGATACGGCCTGAGATACGGGGGATCTGAGCAATCTCTTTGCTCCGATCCGACCTTCATTCCCATACGGATGCAACAGAATACTTTTTGTTCCTGTACTACGCGGTGCTGTGTCTCGAGGCGGCGAAGAAGGACGTTGCGAAGCTCGAGATGCTTCTTGTTGTTTTATCTTACTCCATTTTGCTTGCTCTCAGATCCAACTCAAATCGGGAACTTGGTCCTTAGTTAAATACTGAGGGCATACGAGGGGGAATCTCCAGGAAGTTCGCTTTCAATCCCATCAACCCTATTACTTGACACTCATCCGATTCAACCAAGACAATCATGCAATTCAAAGGCTTGACTGCATTCGTCATATTGTCCTGTAAGCTGCATCTTCATTCGTGTTCTGTTCGTAACTTACATATGTCTTGATATTTGTCCATGCAGTGGCCTTCTTCGTGTCAGCGACGTCAGTGCCATACTGGCCACCTAACATATATAATGCCAATGTCCACGCTGCACGAGAGCACTACCCTCAGGGTCATGCGCCACGATTGTTAGGCGACCAAAGACGTGATGCGTTGAACGGGCGGGATCTGGACAGCGGACACAATTACCCCGCAGGTCAGGAGCAGAACGGTATGCTGCATACCAGAGTCACAGTCGACTGTCTCATTAATTATATATTCTCTTCCAGGAAATCACGACAAACGTTATGGGCCTGGTAGTTCAACGGGTTATGTCACAACTGAATTGTAGTCACCTACCTTTGCTTGTTATTGTTTAGGTAATTGCTTCTTGACTTAAGGACCTGGTATCAGAAATCTATTGAGATGTCTGTTCGACATCAAGATTATCAGAAAGCATCGGGATATCCCTGAACAAGTTCAGACAACGGATTAATAGGCACTGCCCCATACCAAGCATGTTCGTACATGAGGATGCTGCTAATTTACATTGCTATAGTAAATAACGAAGGGATATAAATACGATCAAAACCAGTCCGAAGGGAAAGATATGATGGTGATACAGTGACGAAGAGAAAGGTTGGGTCGAATCGTGTAGGAAAGAATGTTATAGGCGAAATCGAAGGGTTAAGGAGTGTTATGGTGGAACTAATGAATGAAGCGTTAGAACGAATGTTGGCCAATTTGGTAGGACCTACGATTCATTGACAATTCGTCCCATGAAACAAAGGGTATATTGCAAATAAGTTATCAGTCTCGGTACAATAGTGATCACGGTCGTGGTCGTCTGGTGTAGAAAGTAAGCGTTGGCAGCGACAGACATAAAAATCAAGGACGTACTCATGTGATCGTACACCACGTAGGGGGACGGTATTGCGAATCCTCATCAAGAGGAATGGACTCAACTGGAATACCTTCGAAGGCGATGTCAGGGGGTACTTCTGACCAGAGTATGGTAGTAAAGTCGTCCATTACGACGTGGCTGCGGGACGAGGTAGGGGGTAGCACACCGGGATTCAAGTACGAGTGGGTAGCGCAAGGAGTATAAATTACATAGGAGAGACAAAGCCTTTCAGATATTTATAAGATCATCGGTGCTTGATTAAGAGCCCATTGTCATTGTGGACCAAGCGGACATGTTGCTCGAGCCCATTGTCCGTCGCTGAGTCTGAATTCAGAGACAATGGTTCTTCGAAATGCCACCTGGTGACGTGGCTAGAAAGCGAAGCTTAGGCCTATAGTATGTGAGCACTGCGCACTAATACGCAACAGAATTTTCGCATGACTGCACCTCTGGATTCAAAATCAACTGGTCTAAGATTCACAGAAAGTGACACAATGTCGACGTCGGGAGTCTCGGTCCCTGCTCGGTCCTCGGAATTGCCTCGGAAGCACAAATTGTTTGTTGTTGATGTCTACATTATATCTACATCTGATTATTATTTTTTTCTCTTACTACTACAGACTGGCGATCTTCAAATAGTTTGTCGTATGCGAACATAAGCACAGCGGCACAAGTTACTGATGTTCGTCTCCTTCATCTGGTCGATCTAATGTCGATATTTGATAAGAAGCAACCAATCTCTGCTAATCTTCACCCCCACTCCATCGCCTACAAAAGCAGCAGGAGCAGATACTCCCAGTCAGCCCAACATCTGTACCTCAAGCCCTTGCGGCATTCTACTACGTCCACTCCAGCGACGCATATCCAACAATGAGCTTCTCCCTTCTGTGTATAACCCCCAATTCAGCCTACCGAATGTTCAGTGCCACTGTCCTTCACCGGAAAATGGCATTTTTGTCACGATATCAATAGGCTTCGGTCGACAATGTGGTGTAGACCAAGTGTAGACCTCCGTCGATTTTCTTTCCTTCGCCTCTCTGTGCCTCTTCCGCTCTCTCCTCTTCGATTTCATACCGTGTTACAACTTTCTGTCTCATACACTGGCATATCCGCTCAAAAATTTACCGGCCGTTGCTTCCCGACCAGGCTCGATACCTTAGACGCGATGATATATCATGCTGTAAGTATCTCAGTGCGGCCATTTACCTGTAGTTAGCACTTAACTTCATGCCTAGTGAATATATCTGAGGTGACTTCAGAAAGGACGATGTACATTTCATCAGAATTAAACCTATGATAAGTAAAATTGTTCAAAGTTCGTTTGCTGACCCGGTTAGCAGTCGAATGTCATCCCTAGGAGCAGCGTGGGACTGGCGTTTAATAATAACATCCATGCTATGTATGTTGCCGAGCGTGTCAGGAGACTAAGCCGGGGTCTATCATATAAGTATGTCACGGGAAGGTTAGCTAGCGGAGGCGGGCATGGTGAGTACGTGGCATAAACCAACATCCGGGTCAAGATTCTCACCGCCAAGCAATCGTCTTCGTCCATCTAGTGACGTCTGACTGAAGTTTAATAACCCTTCTTGACAGAAATGGGCTCCGTTATCAAGATACCATTCATTTTGGTGATCACGCTTGCTTTCCACATAACGCATACATCTCCAAATCCCCGGACCCCAGCCAGAAAATTGAAGGCTGCTGGTGAAGGATAAGATCTCCATCCCGACCCCGACCGTAACTACGCCCCGAATCGAAACAAGAAACTACTTACCGGCATCAGTCCGTGTGTAAGTCTTGGCTCCGACGCACCTATCTATGACGAGTATGGATTCGGCGCTAGCCTGTTGTCCAGAGCAAGGAGAGTCGTGTGGGCATTGGGGACGAGGAATATTTACAGTGTTCTATGGTAGGCAGGGCGCTTCGACACACGGCTTTTGGTCTCACCGGATAGCATGCTAATGGCTAACTTAGGACCCATGCACACACCATCGGCTCATCCCGTCTGCGACTAGCCAACATGTCGCCTCCATAATACATATTATCATAACATACGTGGTTGACGGTCCGTAGATTCAGGCTCGACTCGTAGGTTTTTTTCACATTTAACTTTCGGTAACCATTCTAACTTGGATCAGGCCACGGACAATCCTAACAGGCAACTATCGAGTAGGTTCATTAGATCACTTGTAGAAGACCCCACGGCGTAGCACCGCGACATAAGGTACGAAGTCTATCCGCGCATATACGCACTTGTTTAGTTCTAACTTCCGCTGGAAGATGATGTGTGGTTTGGTACCTACCTGGATCGTGCGATCTTGGGTCTCTTCGCAGTCGAATCATGGAGAGTAGGGGTAGAAGGGGAGCAGGCTGCAGGAACGGCGGGTAACGGGCAGTAGCGAATGGGCGGCAGTGGGTAGTATCAATACTACTAAATCATGTGTCGTAAGGAGTCGAGTCGCTATACGTAAATCATACCAGTCGTTTAATGTCATTCAAGTATTTAATTTAGACTGACGAAAAATACAGTGGGATTACTTGAAGTCATCACCAAATCGTGACTACCGTGACAGCGGTGCTCATTTTTATATGACAAAACGAAGTTATATAATTAAGAAAAAAGCGAGCAGATGTTGTATGCTCCCCGGTGAAAATGGGCCATTCGCCAAAGAGACAACTCCCACCAGCTTAATAAATTATTGTGGCAACCATTACCACTCTTCCTCTCTCCCAATTATATTGCCCCAGGCTGAAACCTTCCTTAGCTCCTTGACTTCACCACCTGGCCTCTCCCTTACAATCCTCATGCTCAGCCCATCCTGTATCAACAAATCGCCGATAGCATTGCCCATCGTTACTGTATCCAGAGTCACACAGCCGTTTGCCAAGTCCCGTGCTGCAACTTCAAAGCTCCCCGGTGCATACTTTCCATAGTCCTTCTCTTTAATCCCACCCGTATCAAACTTTGCATACTCTTCCCAGTTGTACGACCGAGGGAAGAATGGTTTGTTGTAGGCATTGATAGCGCCAGAGAGCGTGAGACGATGAAGCTTTGGCAGACAAGATAAAGAAGCGACAATAGAATCCTGCAGTATGGCATATGGTAGTGAGATAGTGAAAACCAATCAGCTAGATGGACAATAATCTCACAATTGTATCATCAGACGTCCCCATGAGCTCAAGCTCCTCGAGATTTGGCACAGCTTTGGCTATACTCATGATATAATTACCATCAAAATCTCTTCGCGGCTTCTTAGCATTGGCTTCTGTAACAACTCCGTTTTCATCTTCGCGCCACCGATGTCCTGGACGTGGTTTGGGGCTATTCCCAGACTCGAGGTGGATCCCGAGACTCCGAAGAGCAGGTAGTTTGCCTTCCAGGGCCACTTGACGAAGAATATATGGTCCCTGTGCATTATACGACTCGACCAGGCAAAAGGTGACAAGCGACGCGGAGACATGTGGGATCAGAGCAAGTGCCAGTGTAATGCCACACTAAAAAACATCAGATCAGATCATCAGCTGGTGGTCGACACAAAGCCCAACAGCAATATCAAATCACCTTTAGATATTTCAAGTTTGGGAGCATGCCAGACACGAACCCGTCGACCCAACTACCTTGGACTTTAG
>QOVE01002745.1:0-10691 GCA_003521275.1 Tricholoma sp. MG99
TCATCTCCCAGCAGTTAAAGCCCCAACTAAACCATCTCCCGCCACAGGTCAAAGTTCAAGGATGATGGCTATGGCGGCGACGCAGGGAGCAAGCAGCAGTAACAGGGCGGTCAGGCAAATTAAGGAGGTGGCAATGGAGAATAAGGAGATGGCAAGGGAGGTCAAGGTCAAGGTCAAGGTCAAGCGGGCACCGAAACAAGCGAAGATAACGCCGAGAGAGATCCCCAAACACCATCTCGCTTCAGAGGTCGACTCAACGATTGTAGTCAGCCAGGCCAAAGTATCTAGGACGAAGACTGGCAAGCCAGACACAATTTGGTTGTCACCCACTGAAAGGCCAACTCCACAATGCGCTCACTGTCAGCTGAAGGGCTCCCCCTGCGAGACCACCAGCCAACAGCTAGCATGCGTCGCTTGCCACAAAGTCAAAGTCAAGTGCTCATACAGCGAGGAGCGAAAACATAAGCTGGGGAAACAGGGTGAAGGAAGCTCTAAGGAAGGAACCTCAAAGGGCGGGGTGAAGAGGAAATATGTGGAAGACGACGAGGAGTACGAGCCCCCCACCTCCAGCAAAACCCTTCCGCCATCAAAGGCATCGGCGCCCTCCATCACCTCTCTCACGCCGACCAAACACATTTTGGAGACCCCAGATCCAAAGTCCTCAAAATATACGCCGTCAGTCGGAGGCCTCCAAATCTCAGTCGGCGAATTACGCACTTCAGTGAAGTCCCTCGAGAAGCAAATGAAAGTGTTGGTCACCAAGAACATGATGATGAAGGGATGGATGGAGGCGATGATGGTCACCAAGGAGAAGATGTTGGTGACACTACCGGCGTTGGAACAGGAGATGCACGTGTTTCGGGATGGGCTGGAGTTGGAGCAGTTGTGGGGAAAGGTCCAACAACTGCAGGGACAGGTCGCCAAGGTGAATGCATGGATCGCCGAATTGGAAGCTGAGGATGATACCGCCAAGGACGAGGAGGGGAATGGTGATGATGAGGACGGCGACATGGGCGTCAAATCCTCAATGTTCATCAACCCGGCTGACCTTGGTGCCAAGACAAGTCGATCCCCCACCTCCAGCACTGCCACCACGCCGACCACTATCTCTGCACCACCACCTCCCCCAGCACCAGTGCCCTCAGCATCATGTTTGTCCCCAATTTCTGAAGTTCCACAGGCTGCCTTGTCACCGACCCCTCTGCCAGATCCTTTGGCATCGGCCAGTGCTTCAGTGAGCTCCATTGCAGTGGCGACATCACCTCGGAGTGCTGGGACTCCCTCGGTGATCACCTCTTGACCACCCTCTGCATGCAAAAAAAATATCTGCTCTTCAAAAAAATTATCTGCTCATCAAAGATTTATATGTAGCTTACTGGCGTTTATTACATGTATTAGATAAACATTATAATAACACTTCTCTTCCACCATTTGGTAAATAAGACTACAAGCAAACTGATTTCAACAATCTCAATAACTGCGCCATTACGCATTTGGCGATGAATGATGACACTACTCCGGCATTCGGCCATATATCACACGCCGGCAATAAAGATTCCTAAACCCACAGCGCCGCCAACATCCAGATTTCAATTCATACGAGTGGGCCCATATGCCTGGAGAAATACTACATGGGCCCCCAGGCTACAATCATCAGAAATCGGTTGAAGGGAATTGATTGCATGGGCCCATACTAGTCTCACACAACCCATGGGCCCATGCAAATGCTTCATCTCTCGGGGTTACACAAGACAAGTGCTAAGATCGATGTTGCATCAGCGCTATGTGTTGATCGGTATTACACTCTCTTGGCGTTACACAAGACAAGTGCTACAACCCATCTTGCCTCGGCGCTATTGTCGGTATTATACCAGACCAAGGATAATTGTAATCATTGCTTAGCTTGATGATTGGGTGTTAAATATTTTATCAATGATTTGGTGAATAACATTACAAGACTAATTTGAACAATTTCAATCACTGCACCTTCCTTTCCATCTTGGCTCCTACACTATCAGGTCATGCGAGTGGGCCCATGGGCCTGGGGGTATTGCAAATAGGCCCCCATGCTACAACCATAAGATATGCGTTGATCACATGGGCCCATGCTCTTTTCAGAATGAGGAATAAGCCCACACGATTGTGTCGGAAATCAGCGATATGTCAGATATGTGGATGCCCAGCAACCGGCGCCGAAGTGTAGATATCAGTTCATGTGAGTGGGCTTATTCCCTGGGATGCATGGTGCATGGGCCTCCAAGATGTAATCATCGTCCCCCGATTGATCAGAGGCCCATAAGTGTCTCAGACCAATGCATGATCCTACATGAATGCTTCGCGTTTCGGCAGTACATCAGAACCGTTACTCTCCATTTGCTATACAAACGCCGAGCATATCTTGCACATCCCTGATCCACGTTTGCTATACAAACAGCGAGCTTTCTTGCATCATAGAAGTCTGTTTTACCTGAACATCACACCGCTTATGTAGTACTCTTATCTACAGCGACCACAAAATTTCCATCATCACCATCCAGGCATATGAATCTCTGCGTGTGGGCCCATGCGCCTGGTGGAATGGTCTATGGGCCCCCACGCAACCATTGTGACCAGCGGATTGATCACATGGGCCTATGTCACTCTCAGATTAAAGCATGAGCCCACATGAATGCTTCGTGTGTCGGTGATACATCACATGTGTCGACAAGCTGACTTTAGTTATTCAACACAAATGCCAAGCGTTTCTTGCATCCCTGATCCACATTTTTGCTGTACAGACACAAGTGCTTTTGGCATCATCAAAGTCTGCTCTACCTGATCATTTGACTATTTACTCAGTATTGTTATCGTTGGCGACCATGAAGATTGCCATCATAGCCCTCCATCGCAGCCGGCTGGGGACCTGTGGGCCAGGGTTTTGGTCTGGCCCTCGGTCGGCTGGATGTAGCTATGGCTTGTTGATCTTCAGCTGCCGGTTGTGTCAACTTGGCCTTCTTTGACGGTTGCTTCATGGTTGATGATGCCCTTTTCCGTTTACCTCTGGTGTCTTTCTCCGAGATGGCCTTTTCCTTGGCTTTCCTTCGGCCTCGGCGTGTTGGGAGGGGAACATCGGTATCTGTTGCCTTATCATTCTCCTCTGGAGGCCCTTGGGATTTCGATTGGTCTTGGGTTAGATGGGGCCTTGTGAAGTGCTGGTTTCAGTATCTGAGGGAGTGCCAGTGAAGCGTCAGCATTCATGTCTTGTACCCATTGTGGAATAATACTATGATAATTACCACCACGTTCAACGTTGGCGATTGCTGCAGCATGTACAGGATCAACCGAATCCATTGAACCGAGCAGGGGGATGTGAGGTGGGTTCCCACTGGGGGCAAAATCGGCGATGGCTCTGGCATCAATGACCGGATTCTCGGTGCTGATGACTGTCATTGCCGCCGATGGCATTGTTGGTCGCAGCACAGGGTCCAAGTTGTCCCATTCTGGACCTTCACAAGGCATCAGCTGATTGGTGTTGTTCACTACCATGGGGCCTTTGGGTTGTGATGCATCTTTTCGAGCCCTTTTAGCCTTCTTTCGGGCTGGTTTTGGCTTTGGTTTGTTCACCGGCTCCGGGGTGTCAAGATCGCTGCTACCAAGGTCTGACAACTCATCCAGTCGGATGGCATCTCGCAATTCAGCCCCTGAACCAAGAACATGAGAAAACATGAAGGCAACATGTTTTCCTTTCTCCTGCCGAGATAACCAGAGCCGGAAGCATGCCTTGATGTCAGATTTGTGCATCTTTGATGGATCGTGCAGTATGACGAAGTCCTGTGAACCATCTGTATCTTCGGCGCTATTAGCATGGGAGCCTGCGGGCACCGAAGATGTGCTTCGGCAAGCTCTGCTACTATTTGTAGGCATATACATTTCTTGATTAATGTACTGGTCCTGGTCCAATGCAATTTCCCTCCAGGGAACTCGGCCACTTCTTCTCCCAGCAGCAAGATCTGTTTATGGTTAACAGAAAATGGATTTCAATACATTGAAGGTACATACTATAAATCCTTTCCACAAATGCCCTCAAGACCCTCTTCTGGTAGTCCAGGAACTGAGCTTTGTCACCATGTGCAAGAACACAGTTCTCAGGGAGAAGTGGTTGGCCTTTGCTCCCAGTTGCCAACTGAAGCTTCAGCTTTGCGTTTCCAACTGGCCGGTGAGCCAAGCACTCTTCATCGTTCCCTTCGTCCTCATCACCGGTCAAATGGTCGATCACATACTGGTGGAAGGTCTTCTCAATAGGTAACCTTGACCAGTTTTGGCATGCAGTAGCAAACTTTGGTTTGTCTTTGCCAAGGTTGTCATTAATGTCAAAACTGAAATGGGGTCAAGGAGCTGTATATATATTGTAGCACAACACTTACATTGACCATCTCTTCTCCCCTCAAGGATTCACCCAGGCAGCCAATGTTACCATCCTAATACCAAGTTTGAGATACATTTTTTGAGCGAATTCAGTAATCTTCTTGTTGGCAAACCGATCGGCATCCCTACACAACATGAGACATCACCAAGAGGATTGGTATGGAATTTACCTTCGGCGAACATCTTTCGGTGGTCCCTTATTTGTCCATTCCTTTCTCAGCTTTTCAACATTTGTGTTCTCTGCCGGATTCGCCTTTACCCTTTCGCTAACTTGCTTTGTCACCGCCGAGAACTTTCCTAGCCAGTCTGTGGTACCTCGGCATGCATTGGGATGTTGCTCTGTCAACAGTGCATCTATCTCGGCGTGGTAGAGCTTCATGATGACCTTGCGCTGAGACATTGGCTGCCCCACAGGACCGTCTCGGAGTTTTCGGCTATGGTTCCCATACCAGACCTTGACACTCTGTCCCCAATAGGTTGAGTTTTTGGATAGAAGCAAAGCTGACTTACCAACTTCATTTCCTCTATAGGAAGTGCATCTGGTAGTGTTGCTAACTCCTTTAGGGCACCCTGAAGAATGAGGTTCCGATATTTGGTCAATTTGGCAGCCTTCCAATCGTCCAGTCGAGCTTGTAATATCCGCTTCTGCTCGGAAGTCCATGTCCTGGATGCCAGAAAGAATGTTGCGCCCGCGTCGGATTCACACTCCTCGTTGGAATCTGAACCTGGTGGAGTAGTGTCAAACTCCTCCCCAGTGGAGGTGTTGGCATAAGGTGTCATTGGAGGTGTGGTGAGTCAAGACAAAGGAATGGTTGGTTTTGCAAAGAGTTGCTAGCACTAGTTTAGATTTTTCACTTTCTGCTATACCATCATTCTTACCCTATGTTGGAATTTCTGTGCCTGAGATCCAGCTTAACCAATTCCCTTGGTGACAGGATATCCAATATCTGTCGGGGACTGCGCCGATTGCAAAAATACCTTATCGGCGAATATGCCTGTGATGAAATCAGTTGAACACATTCCTGGACAACAAAGAGGTCTTGCATAATAGCATTGCTGCTGCTATAAGAGGTGCTTGAATTCAGAGCGGATTCGTCAGTACTCATCATGAGGAGGTCCCGCACATGATTAGCTCAGACTGGAAATACGACTCAGGTCACCTTTCTGACCAGACAATCAAAGGAGGGTGCAAGGGTCTGAGCTGTTCCTGTTCCCCGGACGTCTGTATCCATGCCAAAGCGAAAGAAGGCCAGGCAGTCATCTCAACCTGAGGAAAGCCCAATTCCCGACTTCGGCGATAACATCGCCGATCACATCGCCAACAACAACTTTGAGGGTTTTCATGTGATTTCAGAGGTCGAGGAGGCATCCACAAAGGTATCTCACTTGCTCAGTACACATCAGTACACTACTAATACAACCTCAAGACCCCGCAAGATTATATTAGAGAATGGTTACCCTGGAAGCAGATGCATCTCGAGGCTCTACTTGCCAACGAGGTTCCAGACTCCTTTGCATGCAATACCTGTGGTAACCCGGCGGCATGGAGATGTCGAGATTGCCTTTTCACACCTGTATTCTGCACGGAGTGCTGCCGCAACTCACATAGTGCCCTACCATTCCATCGCATTGACCATTGGGTGGGATCCTATTTCGAACCAGCTTGGCTCTCTCAGGTCGGTGTCGTGCTTCATCTTGGTCATGGTGGGAAGCCATGCCCAAGTTACTTTGACACCTCAGCGCTGGCGCCTTCGTTTCAGGAGTACGAGAACAGCGTGGATGATATCACCGAGAGTGATTCGATGAACAATGTTACAAAGGAGCTCAAACGCCTCACTGGGATTTACAACCTTGCCTCCGGGAAGTACTCACTTCCTGATAACTGCCATGAGCTGACCGTCGTGGATGTCTCCGGCGTTCATCGAGTGTGGATAAAGTGGTGCAACTGCCCAAACAGTCGGCAAGAGCAGGTGCGTCATTTGCTGACTATGGAACTATTTCCTGTCAGCTACAAGAACATCAAGACCGCATTTACTTTCAAGGTGCTAGATGATTTTCGCATGACAAACCTGGAATGCAAAGCTTCGGCCTACCAATACTACTCCAAGCTCCAGCACCTGACTGCCCCGATGTTCCCCAATGCTGTTGATGTAAGCCTGAATTGTCCCCTTGTAATCCATTGCTGACAAGGTAATAGGACCGCTACAGAGAACTCCTTCGAGCGAGCTGGCTATGGCAGGTCTTAAAGCATTTAAAGTGGTGGGGCCTGTGGCAACACACTCCGTCGGCGCCCCATGGTGACATACATGCTGAAGGTTTGGTTCCCGGAGAATCCTTGGCAATCAACCCGCCGACAAATATTCCAATATTTTGTGCTGCATGCCCGCAACCTGACATTAACATCCCATCGGATTGGATGCACGATCCTGAGCAGTCAGTGAATACTTGAATACTTTGTACCTGCACTAAGATCGCACAATAGGTTGGCATACACCCGAACCTTTGTTATGGATGGCAACTTTTCGGCGGTACACCAACATCATGAAAACACCAATCGCGATGTCAGGTTAACACACGGGGAGTTTTTTATGACCGAGCCAAGAAATTACAAGGCACATCTTGCCATAGCGCAGGAGGTGAAGGAGGTACATTAATAATTTTGTGTTCCATTGTCGCTGCAAATTTGACTCCCTAGAAATTGACATGCAATGAACACCACGCAGTGAATGACAAGTTCATCAAGTACAAAGGACTAGATGTCACTGGCATCAGTGCGACTGCATGCGGCCACCATGGGTGTTTTTGTCCTGGTGCAGTTGTAGATTTTCAGAAAGGAGAAAGGCATGTGTTCGGTGGATTGTAATTCTTTATGCCCTTATGTTCATTAGACAAGCAAACATGGATTACTCATTGTCAGAAGCTCTTAAAAACAGCAATGTTGCCGGTCTCAAGCAAATCCTTCTCATCTACGACATTATCTGTCAATATGTTAAAAGGTTGAATATTTGGATGGAAGAAAGCCAATTTGTTACTTTGCCACTTGGTGTGGCGATATTACACGGCATTGGCCTCTTTCGCGTCGGGGGTCATGTGTGGCAGTGTTTCTCCCGCTTCTCACCGACGTTCATTGCCAGCACCGGCCAGGTTGACAGTGAAATCTTGGAATCCCTGTGGTCCGTTTTAAACAAGATATCGCTGAGTACCCAGAACGCCACCCTTGCAACCCGTGTGGAGACTCTCGATAATCACATGGGGGACTCTAACTTCAAGAAGATGTTGGATATCAGTAAGTGGTTCTTCTAGTCATTGAAGTGTATATATTCATCCGCTGATATATAATCTACAGCTGTTGTGACCTGCAACTGATACCGAAAAGCTGTTCAAGGTGAAGAGGAGAGCCGCACTGATCTGGAACAATATACAGCAAATACTAATCTGGAGGAACTCGATGCTTGGATGAACATTGCCAAGCGGTGCCAGGAGGCTCAACTAGTGGCTCCAGAAGCTATGGACGTCTATGATATCGATCCCAGTCAAGCAACAGCGACGAGAACTCAATCACAGTTGGAATTGATGCTCGCCAAAGGAGAAACCGGAACAGGCAAGGGAGAGACAACTTGGCTTGCACAAGGATTAAAACTCCAAGATGCGCAGTAAGCATCTCTTACTGAGCATACAATGATTGTTCCTATATCTCCTGACAGGTTAGCTCTTCAATCCTTCATCCGCCAGAATGGTTCTAAACCGACCAAGAAGATCATGCTCAAAATTACTACAAAGAGGCAAAATCTTGACATTCGCATTGATTCTTTTCTTAGTCAGGCTCCTCAATATCTCAATGATGCCGCATGGGATGACTATCACCTTATCGCAGAGGCTTTACCCCCTCAGGATGTCGGAACCGATGACCTGGACTACTTTACCGACTCGGACGATGCTGACAACCCATTTATCCCCCGGTCCTCAGTAACACCAGTATATTGCGCTGAGACACACCCACTACCACTTCCGTCGACCTTTGGCGACACCAGGATTACATCACTAGACCTAACTCCCTTAGCGGAGAAAGAGCTGCAATTGCGAGAGGGACAAGCCAATGATGAACTATCTTGGATTCACATGGCTCTTGGTGAGAAATCCTTCCTTTTTCGCAAAGATGTTCGACTTGCCAACTCGAAGTTCAAGAAGGGATGCACATGGGCCAAAGTTCATACCATCAACAGGAGGATTCAATCACATTGTAGACAATACAATGTTGCCCGGACCGCGATGATTTCCCTTGGGTGCCCCGCCACCATGCAGTCTAGATACGAAGTTCTTCAATGCACTCAGCTCAAAGTGTCAATGGCGGCCGTGAAGAGTGGTGTTGGCAACGCCGAAGGGGGAAGCCAGTGACAGGATGAACCCCTTCCTTGGTTTTGGACGATGAATGTTGCATCGGACATGGAAGGCAGTGCCATGCTAAGTGACTGTATGTCTCCTGTTACCGCTGTCTCTCATCCTTTCACCTCTTTAAAGTTTATAGAGTGCATTGGCTAAGGGCACATGTGAAGCATGAACAGTGGTCTGAAGAGTTATCAATCACTAGTCACGAAATGGTTTGGATTCAGTGGTATTTCACCCATAGAGCAGAACAGTGGATTGTACGGCCAAAGGAGCTTAACACTACCTCTTACCCTGGCACGGTTGCATACGCCAGACGTCAAGCAGCATCCTGGGCGAGGATTGCCAAAATATCAGCGAGAATTTTCGAGGCTGTCAATCCGCGTGTATCAGAGGTGTGGGGGATGTAGTCAACGTCACTCTGGTCTTTTGGTTTCTTTTGATTTTATTGTATTGCATTGTAACTCTTGACGATGTATAATATTATCCCATTACCAGATGAATAATATTAGCGCATCACCGTGCTGCCCTGTAGCTCCTGCGTGCATGCCCCCCAATATTCCACTTCCCTCCCATCTCGCACCAACTGACTATCATGTTCCCTAATACTCACCACAATCCTTTGATGAGTCCTATGTAAATTATCATATGTTTCCTGAATGAGTCGCAGCTCGGCGATGTCGCCAACGGCAAATGGTTCTGGCTGAAAGCTTTGCCAGTCGAAACCAATCTAAACATGGGATCACAAAGTGGTCACTGTCGACGTGAATGAAGCCTACCTGGTGTCGATGAATCTGAAGGTAGTCTTCAGGGAGCGCTGCATAAACGACCCCAGCAAACTGGCTAACATTGTACCACCATGGATCAAAGTAGTCTGCGACAGGCCGGGTAGGATCATCGACTTCAGGACGATAGACGTCCAAGTTGTTGAGGTACTCGGCTTGTATATCCTGGGATTGGATGGCCAATATGCCGACGTCCAATTTGTCGACACAATCCGCATCTCGTTTATTGGCGTGATATATCTGACCTGCATTATATATCTCCACAAGCTTTGTGATCGTTTCATAGCTCTTTATCACAAATGGGTGCACTGCGGGAGGGCCAGCGCTGGCTGCTGAATATGCACCGATGGCACCATAAAGTTCGCGCTATACCAAGGACGTCGGTTGATTATACCATTAACCATGAAGTAATAACTTACGACCTCAGACAATAATCCTTCGAGCCAATATCCACTCCATTCCTCATAGTCGTTATAACGCAAGCAGTCTGACCACACCGAAATAGCTGCACGCAGTCAGGAGGTTCCATAAACAATTATCTCTTGCTGTTCTGCAAGATACCGATCCGCTGGCAGTGGGGGTCCAGCACTCATACGGAGCAGATCTGCCCATAGCCGGGCATGGTCTGCTGAGATATTGAACTTGTCACGTTCAGTCGGCGGTTTGGGAGCGAGTAAGATTCTCAGATTCTCAGACTGCGCTTTGTTGATGTTAACAATGATCTGAGTGGAATCCAGGGTACTGTGTGTGCTGGAGGGGCTAGATGGTACTGGATCCATGGTGGAAAGGCCAGTAGATAACAGCCAAAGAATATTTTACCGAGATTGTTGACCATGTGACCACTCAGGCTTCAGCGCCCACTAAGATTGCCGCAACATCACTAACAGTGGTGTTCCACTGTCGTCTTTCATTTCTTTTGATTTTATTGTATTGCATTGTAACTCTTGACGACGTATAATATTATTAGGGCATGACACGGGTGACCCCCGGGTTTTTTTTTGGCAACCCGTACCCGTACCCGTGAACACCGCACCCGCACGGGTGCAGGTATGGTATCACCGCGGGTTTTCACGGGTCACCCGTGGTTGTGCGGGTCACCCGTGGTTACGCAGGGGTTTC
>QOVE01002758.1:0-10475 GCA_003521275.1 Tricholoma sp. MG99
CTTCCTTCAGTAGTTCCTGAGACGCTTTCAGGGCCTGGTTTACGAGTGGTAGGATCCCAAGTGAACCTATAAGGTCTAGCAGTTGGGAGATCTGGAAGGGCACTGATGGGAGAGGGAGGTCTGGAAGGGATGGATGAAGAATCTGACATGGACGACTCTGCAAGGTCACGTTTTCCGAGGTTTGTGTTCAACCCAAATGTTGTCCCGTCTTTATTCCACCTTTCCTCTCTATACGCATCCTCCCGTTCCCTTCCCTTCATCCTCTTGTTCTTCTCCTACCATCTGGATTCATCCTCCTCAGCTTGCTGATTCCCCTCTTAGCGCAGACGTCGAATGTCTCAAATGGCAAGCCTACCTGGCTCTTCGTGGTTTATCACATATTCGTATTCGTACAGACATTTCAAAACAAGGCGCTATCGACCGTCGTCTTCCTAACCTCCATATTGCTATCGACAATCTTCTTCCAGCTCATCATATCCCTTCTTGGGCCGATTCTCAACTGTCTGAGACTCCCAATGACTTGGAGGGGTACAAAGACGACGCTGCTCGTGATGAGAGTCGGGCTTGGGTATCACTACTAGAGGGCCACGTTCATGCTGCCCTTGAATGTTCTACCCCACAACCTTCCTACCTTTTCTCTCTCATTTCCCCTCGTCCTCAGCAAGCTACATCTCTTCTGTCCATTTTGACTCCACCCCCGCCACCTTTAACTGGCTTCACATCCTTGCTCCCGCCCTCTGGCGTGCGCGTGTCCTACGCGACTGTCATCTCTCATTACCGGGATGCTATTGCCGCTCTTTCAGATCGGCTCGGTACCGACAAATGGTTCCTTGGTTCAAAGTATGTCTATCTTTCTCATACACAGAAAATCTGTTTCTTACGCGTATCAATAGAAACCCAACACCTCTCGACGCGTTGGCATTTGCATACTTGCACTCTATAACCAACTCCACAGATTCTGCTCTTCGCTTCGAGGTCACCTGTCGCGTCAATCTCGTTGCTTGGGAGTGGAGGGTTCGCGCACTTGTTCGGGCAGCATTCGTGTCTAGTTAGATAAAATTACACCCTCGTTCGTTAATAATGTCGTACGGAGATTGGCAGTTAGTGATCTTTTGTTCCTCCATTAGTTGCATGGCCGTGATCGCCCATCCCATGGTCAATGGCACCACCCCCCATCCCATCTTTCAGCTGGGCGCGGTCCTTTCCCTTGCCGGAGAACTTTCCCCTCAATTTCCCAATCATTTTGTAGAACCTGATAGGAAAACAAAGCTAAGGAAACACGTAAAATGCAAAACACGAGGACAGACCAAAACCAATTTAGCACCTGCAGAACGATATTTCCCAATCCATAGACCAGGACATATGACACCGGGACTTGATCCCTCACCTGTACAAGCGTGCACAAAAAATCGTATGACTGCAAATGCAAACCCAATCTACATCGCATGTGTTCACGCAATTCGCCGAGACGTACCACCAAGCCACCATAGACAAGCCGCACTCCAAAGAATGCCAAGATGAGAAAAACGCCATTAACAAGTTGCAAGGCACTCCCGGTGCGACCGGTTTTATCCAAGAACCTGCAAATAAGCTCAAGTCGGACATTTCCGCTCAGCACTGCTCGATCGCACCAATGATTATTCAAGAAAAAGGTACTTCTGTGTCAGTGGCGAAAGGGTCAGCATCAGCAGGGCCAATTGAATGTTTCCGGGGTATGTATACGGTACGTAAAGGCCCACGCACATTTCCCACAGAAGACACCTGATGCCATAGTATGCCAAGAATGGGGTCTTGAAACAGCTCAAAACCGGGGTGTAACGACCGAAGAGAACTAGCCACTTACGAACGTCATGACGTAAATGGCCAGGCATGCGACACCTGCGCCATTTAGCATCGTCACTATTCAAATACCGAGAATCCGCTTACCATGGACAACGAATCCCAAGTCGGTAAAATTGACAACTGCATCAAGCGTGTCCCACAGAAAGTACCTGCGCGGTCGTTAACAATAAGACGCGATCGAACGCAGCATACGACCCACCCGCACGCAACGGCATGCACATACCCCACATCGTCGTCCCACCCAAACGCCTTGTCCTTTCGCCCTTCCCCTTCTCTGGATATCACCCACAGCGCAAGCGGCACGATGACCACCGTATGGACCTGCGAGACAACGTGAATCAACCTGTGCTATCATATCATCTACAATGTACAAGTTGGAAATATTATGACCCACCAGTTGTTTCTCGCCCTCTGGCCCTTCAAATTTCCCGCATACGCGGCGGGAAACCACTTTTTGCTACCCAGCGGCGCTAACACCAGATGTACGGCAGTAAACGCAACGAACGCTATAGCAAACGTCGGTACATGTTCCGGGAACTTTGTCAGACCCATGGTGTCTCTACTAAAGCCGCTGATGACTGTGGTATAGAATTTTTAACAAGTAAACCTGAGCGCTCAGTCCAAGTGCACACACGTAGGTTCGGAGATAACTGAGGACTGGATCTACGGTCTCAGGGCCGTGCGCATTTGTTCGTAATAGTGTCGTCCAGTTCTATAATAGTGGCGGCGATAACAATATGATCGGAATCATCGGATCGGTCGGGAGACGCGAACATCCTGTCCAAAAGAAAGTTAGTCCGACTGGAGACTCAGAAAAGGGATTATGAGTCGACCGACGAATGATGCTAGATCGAGACAATGCTACCAGTGCTAGTTGCTAGTGTGACTACGTATGATATTTCCGACTCGTGATCATCAAATTTTACAAATGCGGTGGGGCATATACTTCACAATCAAGAAGACTAAAAAAAATGTCTAAACTTCGAGCCCAGGCGGTACGTACAATTTATCCAAACAGTCAAAAATGATACCGAGCGCAATGAGACCGAAGCTGTTCGTGCCAAATTCGTTACCTAGGTCCAGACTGTAGCCCCATGAATACCATGCGTTCGTTAAGCCAGTGACCAGCTGGTCCCGAGTTGCCTTCTCCAAGTCCTCTACCAGCTCTCGCTGAATGTCCCGCGCCAGGGTCATCGCATGGAGCCGCATCCGATGCATGCGGTCTTTCCTCCATCGTTTCTGCGAGCATTTGGCGAGGATGGTGCCTGCAACCACCTCTGCCTCAAGTAGCCTAACTCCAGGCGTCGTTGATATGGTATGCGTAGCACAGATGTATCGCAACTCGTCAACATATCTTCCAAACCTTTTTGAGATTTCTGATAGCACGTGGGGTTCAGGCTTAACCTCGGGTTGGAAGTACGGTAAAATACGCTCCGAAAGTTTGAGTGAGATGGCGTCCGTTAGCAACCCCCGCCGAGAAGTGATGTGACTAGTTTCAAGGAATGGTTCAGGGTCGTCCAGTTTGATGGAGCGATACATTACACCGAGCGCCCGAACTGACTCGTAGTAATCCGTTTGACGAGGAGCAACCACTTCGGCAGCATGCCAGTCTGGTTTACATCGAATCAAGGGTCGCGGAAGTCGATTGTTGTTGATATCGACCGGAATTCCTTTCTTGGGGTAATCGACAGCCTATAAGCCGTTTAGTGTTTGCGTGGCCAAGCATCCGGGCTGATGCTGACCTGTGAGCATAACTCTGCTATATACATGCAATCTTCATCTAACATTCCTTCCTAGAAAGTATATTCAATAGGCAGCCGGGATGTGGTCGTGCACCCTACCTTTGACTGGTCTGTTAAAAAGGAAGAAACAAAAAATTAGGAGAATCAATAATCCGTGATTTCAGCCTACCTGCAATAACAAGGAGCCTATCCGAAAGAAGACCCTGTTTGGAGTTTTAACCTGTTGTATTGATGGATGATTAGAATGCATCATACCAAAACGTCGGAATTGATGTATTCCACAACAAAGTCGCATATATCATCCACCGTACTATCCCTGTCAAGTGTCAAAGTCTCACCAGGAGGGTATTTGGCAGGGTCTTCGACATTGGAAGGCAAAAGGGGCCTGTGTCGGATGACAGAGAATTGATCACTGTCGGACGCTCAGAAACAAGACACAGATAATGTAGCAATTATTTACCCATCTACATCTCCTCCACCAAGGTAAGAAGCCAAAGATCGCTTTCCTAAAGGCCAACGACATCATTCCCCGCTGACAATAACCCGCGTAGCATTACTCACCAACCGACGGAAGTACGACGACATTCCTCATATGAGAAAAGAGACAGAGCATCCCTTCGGGAGGTTTTCCGATCGCATGTACACGTTGAACTGAATCCAAGATCATCAGTAATTCGCAATGGTATATCGGTAGAATTGATTTCACCATCGCCTGGATGAGCCACGGGACTCCTTGAAATTGAGCATGATCCTTCGACCCAGACAGGCTCGGAATCCTTCGATGTCTGGATGCAAACTAAAAATAATGATCACAATCACTAGTAAGCGTCACCATTTCATCTGGACGCACCGAAAATATAGCCCTCCTTCAATGTGTACACATTGGTATAACCGGCCTTTTCGTATGCGGGGCCTTCGTCTGCAACACCGACGAGTAGATAACTGTCTGGAATCGGGATACGAGCACTGTGCTTAATATCTCGTAACACGTCATTCATGGAAACTTGGCGAACTTGTCGCAAAAAAGGAGTGTCGAAACCAGGGGTACAATTCCGTGGGTTTAATTCAAGACCAAGCTCCTCGATCCGTTTCAAGATGTATGAGAGGCGGTATGGCCAACCGAGACCGTGGTTGTCGAGAACGTTCCGGAATTGATCGTTGGAATCGTCGATTGTTCGTGCTTCGGCTACTGCATCTTCCTGCAGCTCTATAAATGCATCCATCCGGACACCTAGGTCCTCCAGGACCATGACAAGTGGCCTGCGGGAAAGAATAAAATATTGCGCCTAGTCCATGTATTAGGAACACATACCGATTAAGATAGCATGTGCCTGGGCGTTCAAAAGATTGCGCAATCTCTATATCAGCGGTAACAGCTTGGCTGTTCTCGAACTTTTTCATAGAAGGTCTCAATCTCATCATGATTCCATTGGGATTACCATCTAGTCGCTCATCGACACCGACCACACCCTTGAAACCTAAGAACCGAATCTGATACTGCAAGCCAATCGGTAAGAGTAATGAATAGTCATCCTCGTAGGATAATATTGTGTACTGACAGCAGATGGTTGAACAGCATGTCGTCCTTTATCGCGACGTTCCTCACAGAGGGCATGCCAGATCTTGTCCCCAAGGTCCTTGGAAATGGTTCCAACCCCGTCCGTAAACAGATAGGGGTCATGGCCTAGGTCTTCAACCATCTCCCACTGGTTACGATGAATCTTAACGGAGGGATCCGTGGCAGTAAATGCTTGAGCCAACCTGGCGGCATACTTCGAAGGACATTTTTTCAGCGGCGTGTTGTCGAAGTCGCCGAGAGATTTCCTGATATCTTGTGCAGTTACCACATTTTCTTTCGAAAGCTCGATGGGATTCATGAACCATACCGCGTGCTCACGCAGTGCAGATGAGGAGTAGGCGAGAAATTCAAACCTGCGTCCCGCGAGCTCGAAGCCTTCTTTGAGAATGCCGCCAACGCGCTGCTTCAGGAATGATGTTCCGTCAACCTCGCGGTCCCAACGGTATTGTAGCCTGTCCTCGTCACGAAAGTCCACACGGATGAAATGATCTTCATATTTGGACCACAGTCGAAGAACACGATTTGATTGTGTTGCATATGGACCTTCCAAAATCATGCGGGTGGGTGTGAAAGTGATATGGCAGCAGCGAAATGAAGTTTGAGATTGAGGATATTCAACAAATTCAAAATCTCGACAGACCCGCTGGAAGCACTTGGCAGGAGACTCGCGAACAGAGCGAGCTTGAAGTGCTTCATTAAAACGCCGCAAAAGATCGCCAACATAAACAGACTTGTGTGCATCGCACAGCGTACGCACAGGGTGCAGAAGGTCTTCAATTTCCTTGGTGTTCAACAGACCGTTGTGTAACGATTCCAACTGGAAGGCGACAGGCCAAGGCAAGTCACGAAAGACTCGTCTGAGTCGGTGAAGCCTTTTGGCTGCAAAGAACCCCTGCTTGGATGCTTCTATCTGGGATAACCCGCTACACTGTAGGATCATATTCGGGGTCCCAATCCCTGCTATTTTGCACATTCCAACGAACTTGTCAATCATATCGACCTGCGCATCGTGGTAGAGGACAACCCGAAGGTTCGGTGCATAAGGTGCAACAGTTTCATGGCCAGGATGGAGACTTCCGATTCTGTGTTTGAATTTAGTATTGTCTATTTCCCTCCTACCGGTTAGCGACCGATGAAATTCGATTTGTTCAAGGACGGGTGGTGTTAGAGTGTCGAAGCAAATATCTAGAACAGGAGTGTGATAAGTTGTGGGCTTAACAAGATCATGCAGAAACGCACATGGTTTGCCATCATATCCAACCCCCATTTTTTGAATACTCCCAAAGCTTATGGCAATGCTAGACCCAATTTTCTCCGTCATAGGGTTTCCAAGCTAGGCGCTTCATCAGCGATGTTTTGACAAAGAAGAATAGAGGGCACCTTTAATCGGATGACTTTATGATCGTACTCGAAAGTTAACCAACCTATGCTTTCTGTCACGTAGTTATGTTCCCATTCTATCGAGAACGCGCGAGGAGTGAGGGGTTCTTTATCGTTCGATGGATATCTGGGTCTATAAAATAAACCAAATTGGACGGCGTCGATTCGCAACTGATCTTGCAGCTCCCACACTTTCTTCTGATGCTCTTCTTCTAGGTCTGGATTCACATATGGAGTCTTATCCAAAGTGAGCGCCAGATGTTTCACAGGGACACCATGTCGGAAGAACTTGACTTTCTTTGATCCAATTTTCAAAGGACTGTCTTTGACCCACCTGAGAAACTTCTTGCCAACGTCGGCTGTAGGTAACGTCAGTGTGCCAGATCCGTCATTTCCAACACCGCCTGCTTTGCTAGGGTTGAGTTTGACAAGAAAATTTATTGGTCGATCGACTCCATTAGGATCTTGACGTCGAGGTGCGAACTCGTCTGAATGCAGGATGACAGCAATAGCGCGAGTGACGTCGAATTCGCTGACATCACCAGGAAGATATTGGATGCCCAAATCCATTGTACAACCTCCACTGGTAGGTTATAGAGGTTATCGATGGATCATAGACGCCCAATCGCCACGGCGGTTTGTGCAGGAGATGTCACGCGGACACTGTGACGCGACGCGCTGAAAATACGTTGTCACGGGTCGCCCACAAGCGCCCACAACTCGAACTTAATGAAGACCCCTGTCCTGGGTCTCCTTGACCGTACACATATTCGCTTTCCTTCAGAACTCGAAGAAAATGCAACTCTTCTCATGCTTCCGATTCTTGTGCTCACTCTAGGCTTTGCTACTTTTTGTTTTTCTTCAAGGGGACGTATCGAGAAACCCTCTGCAGCTTTTGAGGCGCTACTGACCATCATGACTCCAACTGATGTGGCATGGCCGACTGACTACAGTGTCCTTTTTAAAGCTTCGACATCTCGACCCTCGATGACAATACGAATTCGCGTGTCCAACTTTCTACGCAATGTGATAGCTGGTACTGTCGAACTCAAGGACCTTGATGACTTGCCATATCTTTTCCGCCGCCAACTTCGAGCCTATGGATGGCTTGTTTCTCTTGACGCGGACTTCTTCCTCCGGACTTCGGTTTTGCAGTGGATTCTAGTATCACAGATCCCAGGTTTCATCACCAAATCAAAATTTTATTCACACTCATCACATAGTGCAAACGTACCAGGTAAAAATATATGCTCATTTTACAATCGGTCTTGTGCATTTAATTGGTCGGCTCGCCTTCAAGGAAGCACGAAGAAGGACTTTTTTCAAGACCAAACTACGTCCAAAGACATTCCTAATCAACCAAGTGGACAACTCTCGCTGGAGCGCATCCAAAGCACTACCAGCCTAGACTTTCTCCCGTACCCTGATCTTGAAACGGCTATACGCACCATTCAATTCCGCTTACTGCCCGGATGTTCCGCTGAGTTCGAGTTCACCACGATAGCATCAAACATTGCTTTCCTTAGCGATCAATTCATTTTCTGCTGTCTCCCTTTCATGCCTCGAAAATACCTTCTACAACAAGATAACCCTTGTCGAACCTCAACGCCTCTGCTCGCGTCACTACAATATATCACCAAGATTCTATTGTCCGGGCCATCATCCATTACCATCGAACTAATTACCAACGTCACTGAAGAGCATGTCACCGCTCTACGCATGATAGAACGATCGCTTGTGACGGACCGAGTACAAAGGTTAGGACTGATCAAAAAATGGGGCATAGAAGGCTGGCGGGAACATAGACTCATGATTGCCTGGGAAGCAGGGCTACTTTCGGCTGGATATCTCCAGAGATGGAACGTCGTTGTTCGGAAATGAAATCGATACGTTTTGTTCATACCTTGTAAACTTTCTCTACACACCATGTCGGACGAATCTTCGTTAATGCAAGATTGAACTAGGTGGACCACTATGTTTGTCCCTGACGCTCGTATGTCCATAATTTTAACAAAGGATTGCTTGAGGATGTCGTACTCAAAATACTATGCTTCATCATCTTCACCATCGCTCCATACTATATCGAAATCATCTTCATCGTCACTGGGCATACCAAGGTTTGAGGACAGCATTGACTGTGAACGAGCTAGTATGTGATGTCTACAGTAAAATGTTCAACGACTTCCGTGAATGTCAGCAAGAAAAATACTGACCGATCTAGCAGCTCCTCAACCCCAGCTTCGCCCACTTCCCAATCCACCCTGACCCAGTTAAACACAAGCTCACCATCCCGGTATACTAACATGGTCGGTAACATATCCAAGTCAACTCCATCTTCGTCCTCCAGAACTTCATTTTCATCATCATCCTCCAGATCGTCGCCATCACGATGATATACATTTGGTCGTGGTGGTCGCAGTATACGGGAAGTCCGGACTTGTGGCGTGGAAGACGTGGACGCAAAGCCAAGTGCGGCAGCTCTTGCCCGGACAAATTTGGTATCAGGGTAAACGCGAGCCAAACGAGCCAACGCGTCGTCTACGACATAACATCGTTCCAAGGACTGTATGCAAGATGAAAGAATAAGGCAACAGGCTGAAAGATGTCAGAATGAAATTTACAGGTTCATAGATATGCACCACAACCCATACGGACTTCTCCTCCTCAACAGCAGCCACAAACCCTTTGAGCCCAACCTCTCTCAGGTGCCCGAACCTTCGACCTTTATTTCTCCCAAACATGTCCTGTCGCCAATCCTCTGCAGCTTCCAGTTCCTTCATCACTAGCTGGTCCACCTTACCGTCTAGCCCCAGGGCAGCCTTTGCCCTCTCCTCCTCCAAAAACGTTTTGCCTCCTAGATTACTCTTCTCCATCCTTTGCTGTATTTCGTCGACCTCACGGGATTGTTGATCCCTCTCCATAGCTTCAGCTTCGTTCCGATCTCGAATAACACCTTTCACCCCCGTTCGCCCTGGACCCATGCCAATTGAGTCTAATTGGCTTTGAGAATCCCGTTGCTGGCCATCTGAATCGTAATCGTATCCTTGCTCTATCCGTCTTTTAGCTTCAGGGTTGATCTCGTCATCGTGCCACCCAGCATCTGGTGTCGTAGGCCGTTCAGGTGAGGAGGAGCGTGACGAGCCATTAAAGAGTTTTCCTGAGAGTACTAGGGCTTCGATATCTGCATCCTATTCCAAATGAGAATTTGCGGTTTAGTGCCTTGAATGATATTGGTGCACACCATTCGTCGATATCGTTGGTCTCAAGTTGGACGAAAGGATTCAAGAATTTAGAAGCGATCGATCAGTGCCGTGACTCAGAGTCGTACTCCTTATGTCCATGATCGTAAGATAAAATGACGTAAATCTCGTTACAACATCGTCAATGCAAGTGCAAATTTGTTATAGATGATCAGAAAGAAAATAAGTCCTATGCTCGAGTCCGCGGAGAAACTTTACTAGCATGCAAGTCCTGGACATCGAAAAATATACTAACACCAAACGCAATGCATAGCAAACACGCCGCAGCCGATGATACGTTATACGCATTGCACCTAGAAGTAACAAGAGGAATGAACCGTCAAGAAGAAAATAAAGACAGTAAGTACTCACCATCCTTGAAAACTACCACTTGGGCATCTCTTCCCGATCAATATCAGCACAAATGCTGTGCCCCATAGCGTAAACCCCGTTGCGTCCACCAAGCTCAACTTCTTCGCCCAACTTCGTGCCTGTTTCCAATCCTCTTCCATAGCCAGCCCATCGAATACACTCCGTCGTGCCGTCTGCTTCTTCCGACCAGGTGCTCCATCATCATATGTATCAGGCATGCTCTCATTCCACTCGCTCTCGGCGTCCTTATGCCCCTGGAACATTTGAGGATCAACGATAAGGTTGACCTGCACACTGCTTTGCCCTCTGCCGCCTCTCTTT
>QOVE01002765.1:0-10999 GCA_003521275.1 Tricholoma sp. MG99
AGATGGAGTGGAAATACAATAGATGATGTTACATCAGACGTGTCTGCCATTCTAAGACAGGGGAAAAACGAAAGATGGAGGAATAAGTAAATGACATCACCAAGAGCGTCAGTCGTCCTCAGATGGTTTTCGTCGTAAAAAGCCTCTCCGCACACTGAATACATGGCTCAGCTTCCTCTTCGGTTCACCGGGCAGAACGAGATTCCGACTGCTCGCTCTTCTCTCAGACAGGTTAGTCTGTATACGACGCATTGCCACGCCCTGTTCCTCGGTCGAGAAATCGAAGCCACGGTTCACAAGCTTCTCCCCTGTCGACATGTCTGTCCTGCTTCCATGGCGTACGTCTATAGGAGGCCTGACGAATGGTGCCGACGCAACGCTCTCCGTACGCGATGACCTCCTAGACAGGGCCGTCGTGGGTCTTGCCATCTCCCTCAATGCGCCGCCCATCTGAGCATCATGAACAACGTCGCGCCCAGGCTCCTTTTTGGCAATGTACCGCATAATGTCAATGTCGTCTGGTGCGAAGCCGAATTTGTACGCCTTGGCGAGGTAGCGGGGGGCCAATGCAAGACAAACGGTGAGAGGCCAGGTAAGCCAGAAATATGCAGACGGCCATAGGTAGTGGTTGGCACCCCAAACCGTGGTGACGAACCAACCAGGAGAGATAGCACTATATACGGCCTGAAAGTTACGGTTAATGCCCCGAACTCAGAACTTAAATGATTGAACAGATCACTTGCCGTAAAGAGCAGAAGCAGTACAATCCCGATGGACACAGCGAAGAATACCCACCACGTCCACACGTTCGTATTGAGACCGTTGAACAGGTTGGCAGTGATGACAGCGGAGAAAACCATGGTCTAAAAATCATGATGAGGCAATATAAACAACAGAATGATTGGTGAACCAACCGTTGCAAACTCGTATTGGTAGATGGCAAAGCCGTCCGAACGTGCAGACGTTGAATTATAGGTATACAGGATTAGGAAGAAGATAATGGCAGACTAGTACATGATTAACGTTAAGCAGCAAAGTCAGAATAAAATAAACATACTTGATACACGGCGTCGAGCATATAGATGGTGAACCACTTGATACCAAACCAGTTCCCCTTCCTTCCAAAAATGTACAATTCGGGAAGTGCCATGAGGACATCGGCATCTGAAAGATCCATCATCGTTACAACGCTCATTCGCGGCTCAGTGTTAATTTGACATACCAACGATACGATCAAATATCCCAATGGCGATAACAGGCGCAATTGTCCAGAAAGAGTTCCAGAAAAGAAGGTACGTATAATCGAATACACTGTCAAACAAGGAGTATTAGCCGATACACTCAGATGGATGATGGTAAGCAGGCACTCACTAGGAAGCACTCCAGCCATTATAGATTTGGAACCACCATAATACACCAATACACACAATATTCTTGTAAAAGAAATTGTTAATCCTAAACGCAAATGCGATCAGCCCTCTTCAAATGAGAACGAAAAACTGAACACACATATTTCCGTTCCGTGCATACGACCAATGGCCATGAACGAGGAGTAGCCGTTTCAAGAAGCGGAACTACACAGACCACCATCAGCAACTTCATCATTCATCACCCACCACACTCACCTGAGCAATAGCATAATCTGACGAGTTGACAGCCTGCAGACCCTCCTCTCCCGAAATACCCACACCAACATCGGCGGCCTACAAAGACAATATCAACACCAGCCCAACTAAGAAAAATATCACACAAACCTGAATCATGCTGACGTCGTTCGCGCCATCTCCAATAGCCAACGTCATGGCACCCAGCCCATCTTTCACCAGCTTCACCACGAGCGCCTTTTGCAGGGGAGACACCCGACAGCAGATAACGCCCTCGCACAACATCGCCAGGCGTAAAAGTAGACTCCTGTCTCTCTCGTCCACCAATGCCTATCGATCCCGATTCGATTAGTTTCCACCAGCATGGTTGAAAAGGGTAGAAAACATACATATTCCAGTGCATACCCATCAACAACCAACACAAACCCACCAGGCCTGTCGCCATTCCTCGACCCTACAATAGACGACAGCCCAGTTTCAACACGACGCAACGCGTATGAATCCCCTTCTTCCCTTTCCTCCCTCTTCTCTAGATCTTGGTTCCCCTCCTGGACAACAACCGTGCCATCATCCAAGATCTTACTCTCAGGGAAGAACTCCTCCATAGCACGCACCATCTGCTCATACACTGAGCGTCCGTTGGTACCCCCGCGTACAACGATGATATTTGATTCTCGCCCAATCAAGTTGGTGCTGTGTCCGATGGCTACAACACAAAGCACTCGTCATCATTTGTACAAGGACTAAGAAGAATTGCACCCACCAATAGCAGTCTCGAGTTTATCACCGGTGGCAACCCAGATTTTGATACCAGCCTTCTTGAGGTCCGCAATGGTCTCGGGCACACCATCCTGTAACCTATCCTCGATGGCCGTAGCACCCAACAACCGCAGACCGTGCTCCAATTCGTCCGAAACGGCCTCTATCTTGGCTTCTCGGTCTTCTATGGTAGTACTAGCTGCATGGTACCGCTGGCTCCAGGCTGCGTATTCGTCCTCTGTATATGATCAGTAAGGGAAAGAGCTAGAGAAAGAGAACAGTCACCCACCGGGTATAACCTTGTATGCTAACGTCAACGTCCTCAACCCTTGGCTCGCAAACTCGCTCAAATGCCGCTCCGTATTCTCCCTCAACGCATCCGCTCCGACACCGCCTTTCAGCCTCTCAAATACCACGTTATCTGCACCCTTGCACAACAAAAATAACCGCCTGTCAGCCTCCCCTCCCTCTCCCTCCTCTTCATCAATCCTCCTCACAACAACACTCATCCTCTTCCTCGCACTCGTAAACTCCAAAACATCCAGCAGCTCATATCTCTCCTCTCCAGACGGCGTCTGCAGCACCAACACATTCCCCGGCTCCTTGCCCCTAAACACATAGCCCACATCCTTCGCAGCACCTACTAGCGCAGCCTCGTCTGGACTCTGCGCCTTGTATTCGGGCTCCCCCGTCTCAGGGTTAATAGACGCAAGCACCGTATGGCACAGCCCCAACACCGTGAAGAACCCATTCAACGCACGCGCGTGCGGTGCCTCGGCGGACTCCGGGTCAATGTGCACGGCGTACCTGAGATCCTGCGAGAGTGACGAGTCGTGGAACTTGTGGTGGACTTTCAAGGGGGCAGAGGCAGGGGAGGGGCTGGAGTCAGGACTGGTGCTGCTAGACGCGATAGGGACACCAGGTCGGTCGCTTGACGGGCCACGGGTGGAGGATCCTGAACCGGAGGCGTCGTCGCGGTCTACGAGCTTGATCTCGGGGCCTTTGAGGAAGATGGCGGCTGATGAGAGGTCTTCGGGTGCGTCTTTGGGGTCGCCTCGGTAGACTTTCCCGCCGATGGAGCATTCGCGGAAGACCATGGCGTTCTGTGGTACCGAGTTAGATTTGATTAATTGGGTGAGGGTTTGAACCTACCTGTGTCAAGGTCCCAGTCTTATCAGAAAAAATGTACTCTATCTGACCAAGGTCGTCTGAAAGATTCCAAGTGCGCGCGAGGGTCGGCTGGTCGAGTCTCTCGTACCATATCTGTTTGTCAAAGTAGATGAACAACGCTTGGCAGGTGCGTACGAACTCGATAGAGATGTACAGAGAGATGGGAACGATGTTCTGGAAGGTGATGAGGGCGAAGGCCCAGGTGACGAGCCCATTAATAGAAGGGTTGTCGTCCTTCCAGTTATCGTCAAATAACCAGAGGGCACCGCGAGGGTAGTACCGGTGCTCGAGGACCGAGTCGGCAATGGCACATGCCACAGCCATGATAGCCAGGATGATGAGGTTGATGAAACTGCCAGTTGTAGATGAGCATATGCGTCAAATAAAATTAAACAGAGCGCGTACACTTGAGGGTTCATCTGCCTCTCGACCTTGCTTCTCTTGCTTGGCGTCTTGCCGGAATTCATCACGATCCTGGTATCCTCGCCAGTATACATGACGACTCCAATAACCCAGCCAGTATTCCTCAGGACTGTACCGCGAAGGAGCATCATCTGAATATCTAGGGGGAAGGTCCCGTGTCCCTCCTTTTCCTTGCCCCCCTTTTCCTTATCCACCTCATCCAGGTGCAACGACGCAGTGAGCTTGTACATGTTCACCTCTGGACGATCGCATTCCATCCTGAACCGATTCTTGACATCAGCACAGTCTCGAGCCGTCCGTAGATGCGACAACGCTGACACCGCATTCCTACTCTTCAAGTTTGTCTCGCCATCAAGGTTCTTAGTTTCGACATAAGCGACATTCTCATCCTCGGAGGTTGCACAAATAAGAATGTCCGCGGGGATAGACTCGTCATCTTTGATCTTTACGAAATCGCCGACACGTATGTTTTCCCATGTGGTCTTTTTCCAATGTGCGCGCTCGTGGTCTGTATGGTGTCCAAAGAGATGAATGGCATGGTCACTGCCTTCTTCGTGCAAGTCATCATATTCCACCTCGCCGTCCTCGCCCAGTGCAGCGACAGCTTGTTCGATATCTTGATTACCATTTTCGGTGACAGATGTCTTGGACGCGACCTTTTTGGGCTTTGAAGAGGTGGGGATGATGGCACGAACGAATGTTTTAGACTTGCTAGCCATTGCATTAGGGTTTATCCAAGCACCGCCGGAGAGAACGAGCGTAGATGAGTTGTTCACTCTGCGGTCAGACTGGTGGCGCTTGAAATCCTCGTACCCATCCTTGAGTGCAGTAACAGCGAGGATGACGAGCAAAGGGAAGATGACGAGACCAGCAGAAATAGTAGCAAACTTGGGAAAGAATTGAAGAATAGCAATGCCGAGGAAGAAGCTGATTGTTAAAGGTTAATTGATTTGTGGGGTAATAAAGCAAGGCACGTACAGATTAGCAACCCGCCTAAATTGTTCGAGAAGATTACGGGGAACGAAGGTGAATATAGTGTACTTGGAAGTAATAACCTGGTTTGAAGTATATACGTGTTCTGGTGTTACACGACCCTTTTTATCACGGTAATGATCAGGGAGGTTCTCGTTTACAAAGACGGTGCGGGGTGGACCAGGCTCTCGTTTACGAACGAAGAGGTCCTCGACGTTGAAGGCGGCGAGCTTGCTATACCAGCCCACCAGGCTGGAGCGAAGTTTTGTCATGAAAGGAGGAGGAAGAGAAGAGGTAAAATTAAAATTAGTCGGAAAGACATTACGCAGAGTGTCGGCTGTGGATCGCGAGAAACAGATGACGAAACCGAACATGACACATTCTCTTGACTCATAATCAACTGACAACTGATAGTCATCCACTTGTTCCTCCGCACCCCTGTTTTATTATCAACATTTCTGTATCTGCGCGAGTGTAGCATGCCTTGTTCATCGCGCTTAATACCTGCTTCACCTGCCATCGCTGCTGCTCACTCATCCTCCGTCGCAAATCGCGGATCAAAATTCATCAAATGCCTAAAATTAGAAGTCCTCATTGCAAACACCAAGCCCGGGGTATGTTATGATATCAAACGGGCCACATGAACAAGAATCAATCAACTACTAAAGAAGCGTAACAATCCGTAGGAGAATAAATGTTCGGAGAGGGTATCCTTTTTCTCACGTCTACTGCTGTGCTGGGCGTTGATTCACCCCCTCCTTTAACGCCAACAATTGTTTTGATCGGAACGCCTCGTAGTGGATCTGTGCGGTCGTTTCAATCAAGTCCTGTAGATGTGTCCTGTACAACGTATCTCGTCAATTATTCTAGCAGCCTATTGATAACACTTACCTAGTGAGGAAGTTACGAAGATGCATAAACTCGCAGTGGTTCGAGTCTTCTACGTTCACCACTCCCCAGCGGTTCCTACGCCCGCGGACAGATCGGCCATCAATGATGACATTGTTTTCCGATCCGACGACAGCGAAAGGGATAATGTTCTATTCACCGTTAGCAACACTGTTGGCATCCGGGCATGACACATACCCTGATAGACTCGTTCAGCTGCACTTCCTCATCTTCATCCTCGTCTGTATCAAAAGGATAAAGCCGGATGTTGTTGTACACCAGCTCTTCCCGAATCTACTCAACCTCGTGTTCAAACACGTCACACTAACACTAACACCAACACACAACGTACCTTGATCTTAAAATTATCCCTCTCCTCAGTAGTCAAGCTATCTGACTTGGCAATGACCGGAACAACATTGACCACCTCGCTAAGCTTCTTCATCACAATCACATCAATGGGCCGCAGCGCATGTCCCGTGGGGTTGATAAAGTACAGGCAGCAGTGGATACGGGTGTCCTGGATGTACCGGTCTCGCATAGCCGTCAGCTCCTTGCGGAGGTAAGCGCTGTGCTGGTCTTTGATGTACTTGATAATGGGATCCCAGCTACACATATAAATACAACGCATTAAATTCCATTAGTAAAACGTACATACCAGTTCTCATTGTTGACCTGGTCGCCGTACCCAGGCGTATCGACGATGTTCAGTCTCAGCTTGACGCCATTCTCCACAATCACTGTTCGTGAAAATTAACTGCACTGTAAACCCTAAAGTGTTTAAGCGACTCACCATGTGACACGGTCTGAATCTCCGTGGTTTGCCTGACAGGCTCGTCAGAGGTAAATCGACCCTTCGAGTCAATCAAATGCGACGCGAAAATGGTGTTAATAAGCGTCGACTTTCCCAGTCCAGTTTGACCTAGCCAGCATTCAAGGAACGACACCAAAAAAAGAACACGAGAGCAGAAAAAAAGTCAGCTAACGTGCCAGAAAGACGTAGAAAAACGGAAACACACCAACGAGAATGACATTAAACTGGAACCCGCGCTTCAACAGCTTATGCTCGATCTGCTGTGTAATGGAGTCGAACCCAACGTACGACTCCGCCCGGATTTCTTCCGCTGCTGCCATTGTTTTTGGAATGAGGAAAGGGTATTGAAATGAGAGATGTGGTTATAAAAGAGGGAGAGTGGGTAGTGAGTAAGACGGTCGAGGAGAAGGAGGGAGGGTGCGTCGACGAGGGTTCGAATACGATTTCTCAAACTTGATGCCAATTTTTGGCTTTGTACAAACAAAAGTAAATAATGATGTGGCGACACTTTTCCAACTACCCATATGCACCATACGTTACACAGGACCTGCTTGCTATACTTGCCATGACTGGCGCTGAAAAGAAATTGGACCTGCCCATGCTATTATAATACCTAGGGTTGTTATGACTCTAGACTGGCTGGTAGACTGATCTTGATCCTGGTGCACTACTTGGTCTTTGGGTAATTATATGAAGAATATGCAACCAGACGCGGATTGTTCAAATCCCGACATGGTATTCCAGGTCAACCTTGTCTCTCTCATTCCACATTACAAGGTTCACGCCCGATTACGGCCATAACTTATGAAATGTGAGGTTCCTCCCATGATCATAGTCTCCTTTATGGCCAGAGCGTGGGATTGAATGGAAGTTGGAACGCATTGTAGAATAGGTTCCACAATGGTGTAATCCGGCCGCGGAGAACATTCATTGAACTCTTCCCTAACATGGCGAAAGATCATTTGCGCTGTCCTGTGCACATAAAGAAACTCGTTCTTTGTCATGCGAACGATTTCGAACGAATCATCATCCCATCGCTTTGGCGCAGCATGAGTTGAAAGCCTCTTGTTGTTCTTGATGTCAAAATGCCCAGCGGCCCAGATAAGGACGTAAAAGAATGATTCGAAGCCTTGTCAATAGGGGTAAACTGGAGGTCCTTCGATGGCAGTGCGAAAGTAGTCTGCCGCCGGCTCGCTGGCGCGCTACGTGGTTATTCAAACTTGCACCGCTACACTAGACTCGTTACCGTCTGTCTACGTTGAGGCCTGAGATGCATCAAACACTGATGTATCAATTGCAACATCACAGCATCGGCTGCACCAGATGACGGTGTTGCCTCAACATGCTAGTCAAGGTGCAGTGAACCGCGGCGTCCGGCACTGGGATCGGAGAAGGCGCTCAAGGAAGGGTTTAAGCCACGGCTATTCTTTCGAGACTGGAATATCGGGGCACTGTTTGTGCATTCACCAAATGGTCGAAACCATGATCATCGAATAAAAAAACTAGAAATACAGTGTTCCGCTTCAAGTTCATCCGGATACGCGTCCATCTCATCTTTCATCATGTCCCAAAAGCTTTCGGTCAGCAAATTGCTGCGGTAGCAGGTAGTGTACTCCCAGTACTCAGGATACCACCCTGCACATTCCCAATCGATGATTCCGACGACCTTTCCTCCTTTGACCATAATGTTATAAGGAGCAAAATCACCATGAGTGAATTTAATGCCGTAAGCACGGCCAGCGCACTTTTCGAAATGAGGTTGAAATGTGGGAAACTCGTCAACATGTTCTCGCAGATATGTGAGCCCGATGAATTGGTGAAACTGATTGATGGTATCGAATGGACCAAATGGTTCGCTCCGTTGCCTACGGTCATGAAGTTGAGATGTTAACCCTCCTGCACCATGAATCTTCTCGGGGTGGAGAGGAGGTAACGCGCGAAGCTGACGAAGAAAATCGCAGAGCTGTATGACGATGTTTTTCCGTTCGTTCTGCGACATTCCTTCCCAGCAGTCGAGTAGGAGAGGAGCGTCAATACATTCCATCAAAATATGGACCTTTCCTTTGTCCGAAAAGACACGCAGGACACGAGGAACGGGCAGACCAGTGTTCTTGCCCACAAAGTCCATTGCTTGGGCCTCCCCCATTTGGCAACCGACTTTGACGACAGTAGCCGTTCCCAGTCGGATGACACGACCACCAAAATATCGATGACCAAAGTGCTTCTGTACTTTGAATTGAAAGGAGCGAAAGATATTCAGGGATGTTGGATCGACATGAGCTGGTAGGATAACAGTGGAAGAATTCTCGGTTCTGACCTCGATCAGGTTAGGTATGAGGTATAGAGCCAGCCTGTAGTATTTACTCTGTGCAATCTGTGGAGGTGTTCCGTTCGTTAGACTCAGTCATAGGATTGGTCTCTGAAGTACGAGAACTAAACTGACTGATCCAGCAGTGGCACGAGCTCGATCAGTGATCAGGACATGATTTCCAAAAATAGAAATATATATATAGAGTATATATTTTGTCACACTACATTAGTGTCACACTTTGTTTGGTTGCCAGACCCCAGGGTTAATAGGCTCAATAGTGCGCGAGCGCGATTTTGCATGAGCGCCCCTATTCAACCCCTATTACTAGTTGTGAACACAATGTAAAATCATGTGTCCAATTTCAAGAATCAACATAAACTTGAAGATATATCTATACATATTAAAATAATCTTGAGCTGCACATGATCATTACAGGTGAACTCCCTTCCTAATCTGGAGTGGTTGGATTTCTTCTCGGTGAGATCTGAAGTCACAGATGGTATTACTAACCATTCATCAGGAAACCGAGGACGAAATGCCCAGAGTTTATCATTAAATATATAACCTGACCATGTAGAAAATCATCAGGAAACTTAAGCTTTGCTGGTGAGCTTTTTGCGCTTTTTAGCCTGTGGCCAGTCAAAAAGTGACCAGCTGACAAGTTTTCATAATATTAGTAAGGCATTATTTACATGATTACATTGGGGGGGGGGGCAATCTTGGGTAAAGCTGCGGTCAAACTTGAGTAAACAAACCTACCAAAACCATTGTTTTGAGTGAAGCTGGCTGTTTTTGTGAGGTTCCCAAGCAAATCTCTTAGTTTTTTCTATATACATGGCTTCTATGATATCTAAACTAACCTTGTGCACATGCGCAATGCCATATAATGTAGTATATTTATTGTAAGAGTCAGAGAGAAAATGCCAGTCAAAAAATGTGAAGTTGTCATAATCTCCCTATCTTACTGTTTTATTAATTCCTACACCATCCCTACCACTTCTGAACACCTCCAAAGTCACATAACAGTTGGTTTGCCTTCATAGTGACCCATTATTTATTGTTGAACAGCTCAGTTAGGTGTTCATGCTCTAAAATATCTATGACACAAGTCAATTAGTGGTATAAATCCAGCCTACAACCTCCTGGATGTTGTAAATAGTAATTTATCAATATCTTCTTCATTATTTATCTTGTTTTATGTATATAATTACATTCCATTTGGTATAGGAGTGTTTGGGAGTGATTCCTGACCTCGACATGCATTGGACACATTGATCACAGAATTTGAACTCCACTATTATGCCTGTTGCATCTCAAAAGTAGGCAACATAATGACCCATTTTGTGGCTTCCTCGCTCAAAATGGCACCTTATGTCATTGGTAAAGTATACTCAAATTTTGCTGGGCTACAAGTTCTTCATGCCAGATTTTTAATTTTTTCCTTGTTGCTTCTGCAGACCTTAAAATAAGATGTATTTAGGCTCTCATTTGGTAACAAAGACAAAAATAAAAAATAGGCCATGAAGAAGTTGTAGAAAATATAAATTATGACAACTTTCTCTGCAACAATGAGCTGTGAAATGTGTTGTGTAAAGCAGAAAACCAATGCTTCACCAAAACCTTGATTTTCTGACTGAGCCAAACAACAGTAAATACTTGGCAAATAGCGGGGATCGCCCTCCCCCAATTACATAATGTAGAACAAATCAAACTTGGGGCATGTCCTGGCATGACCCAGAAATTGTTTGCGTTTATATAGCTCTTTTTGCCAAACATTGACAAATGGTCCGTGCATGCACACAGGTATATAAACTCTCTCACAACTTCAGTGATTGCCATACTTAGTGTTTGTAGTTTGTTTGTAGTACTTTTGTAGTTGAACATTGTTCATTAGTGCTTAGATAGTTATATAAATGACTTTTGATGCTTTTCGCACTTTTTCAGTGATGAAAATGGCTTGCTTGTCAGAAAATTGAACCTGGCTTGTGGAGCTGGTCGCTTTTTTGACTTTTTGTGGTTGCTGTCACTTGCTCATGCTTGCACAAGTAGAAAAAAGTA
>QOVE01002782.1:0-15324 GCA_003521275.1 Tricholoma sp. MG99
ACCATCCCTTACGTCGGTTTTTATTCGGCCCTGTTTTAATGTCCGTTGCGGTCGAACTTAGCACAACATTCCGGTAGACAACAGTAGAAATCAAGGAACAATAAATAAATGCCCTGAACCGACCAAGTACATCATCGCGTAATTAAGCTTCTCTCAATGTCTCGACACGCATGGACCAATTCTGATGGACAGTACAATTGCTTGCGATGAGAATTAGGTAGACAAACAGACTGATCGCGATTGTCAATATTCCAGGGATACCCACATAATACACGCATAAAAGTAATCCATGCCAGCCAAGAGCCAAGCGCCGTTTCGCGTCCACTGCCTAATTAAGGAAGCCGATTGTCAGATATGTCACATGTCACATGTTAATATTATCATGATGGCGCTTGTCAATGCCAGTGTAATCTATAGCCAATCATCAATCCTCGCTTGTTGAGGATTTGAATGGATATCGCGTTCGTCTCGGACTGCGTTGTTCCTTGGCACATGTTTTCGACCTTCAACGTTCAGTCCGCGCAGCAGTCGCAACGAAACGGGCATCCTGGCTGTGGTCATCCTGATGAATTCGAAGTTGCGGCTGTCTGACCGAAGCCCACCTGTCAGCGAAAGTGATCCATAGAGTCCTTGTAATTACTCACTGAAACCGGACGCCAATCCCGATCCCAGAACTTGATTGCTCGGTCGACTCTATAAATTCTCGTGCTATGACGATGCGACATGCGCCGGTCGTCTCAGGCGCCGGCCCTAGTACCCGTTTCCAACTTCGGGCATGTAGCAGCATTGCCGAGGCACAAGGACACTATGATGCGCAGATCGGCTAGGGTTTACATCCCCGTGCCCTCGTGAGGGTATTGCTTACCTTACTCCAGTCCATTACGCGACAAGTTTGGGCTTCTCCAGCTTCTGCCTCGCGATTGTCCGATGACTCCCACCTGGTATAAAACCATTCGAATCTACTTCGTTCCAAAGCATACAAAAACCAAACATGGACCTCCTCACTCAAGTTTCTACAATGTCTTACAGGGATTCAATCCTCATTATTGCAGGCGCTGCACTGGTGATCAGTTCCAATGTCTCATTCTTACTCGGATGCTGACTTGATGGATCTCGACTAGATCACGCATGCCATTTTCAAGCGTACAGAGACCTATGAACCTAGTCACCTCGCCATCCTTTTGATTGGCGTCCCCGCAATACTGGCCAGGGTCCTCGTCAATCATACATCCTCAGCTATATTTGCCTTGCTCGCCTGCTTCGCTATCTACTGGACAACTCTCTTGGCATCAATTGTTATTTACAGACTATCACCTTGGCACCCACTGGCAAAGTATCCTGGCCCGCTTATGTGCAAGGTCACGAAGTTCTGGTTTGCATTCCTGTCGTTAGGAGGAAAACAATATATCTACTATGCCGAACTTCACGCGAAGTATGGGGACGTCGTCAGAGTTGGTGCGTTGAGTTCGTATAAGTGATTTTCTACGTAGCTAATCTCTGCATCACCGGCAGGGCCAAATGAGCTGTCAATTCGGGACGTGGACGCAGTGGTACCGCTTATGGGACCATCAGGTCTCTCCAAAGGCCCATGTACGTGATTTCGGAAATATCCAGTTTACTCAAATCGTCCTCATCTTTATTTTCTTCTAGTCTGGGATGGACGTATCCCTGAACATGAGCCTGACAAGCCTATGATCGCCTTGAGAGATAAGCAGGAGCACACACGTCGGCGGCGTCCATGGACCAGGGCGTTCAGTACTGCTGCTTTGAAAGGCTACGAGGAGCTGTTAAACAACCGGTGCACACAACTGGTGGAGGTACTTGGGAATCAAGTAGGCCCTGTGGATATGGCAAAATGGCTGTCCTTCTTCACGTATGCACATTGCTTGCTTATTCAAAATGGCACTCATTTCTGGCACTAGATATGACATCATGACTGACCTTGCGTAAGTACTATCTACTTCCATTCACTTTCTAGAATTTGACGAATGACTTTGACATTCAGATTTGGCGGAGGTTCTGAAATGATCCGTGACGGAGAAGATTCCGATGGACTGTGGCATCTCCTGGAAGCTGGTCAAAAGTAAGCTCGCTGCTCTCCCTATGTGCAATTTGTATCCCCGTGACTTACTGTCTCCGTCATAGGATTGCCATCTTCATGAGCCATGTACCTTGGCTGGGAAGATTATTCCTGAGGTTCCCCAACCTCGCGACAGATCTCAAGGCTTTCCGGGCACATGCTCAAAAGTGTGCTCTCATTAGAAAAACACAAGGCTCAGCTCATAAAGACCTCTTCTACTATTTGGTAAGTCCTAGGTGACAGCGAGGATGATATGTTCTCATACCTGCTTTGACAGATGGATGAGGACGGCGTTGCAAGTGAACCGCCGAAGGTCCGTCAAGTAATTAGTGATGGTAATTACTTTTTTGTCTAATAACATCATGACTTCTTGACTGACATGTCCTTGTAGGTGGACTAGCTATCATTGCTGGGTCCGACACAACATCAAGTGCACTGAGCAGTTTCTTCTGGTGCCTGCTTCGCGAGCCAAAGATATATAAACGTCTGCAAGCCGAAATAGACGAGCTTGGTGAGGATATTATGGACTACACCAAACAGTCGCACTTGACGTACCTGAATGCCACCATGTAAGTATCCCCGTGACGTACTACCGGCAAACACTCTAACGCACCTTCTCACCAGCAACGAGGCACTTCGTCTATATCCCCCTGTGCTTGATGGATCCAACCGCGCCACGGCGATGCGCGAGGGACAAGCTGTGGGGCCATAGTAAGTGCTCATTGATGCCTCTAAAAAAAACTAGTACTAACCTCTACCAGTTACATTCCAGAAAACACTACCGCATTCATATCTCACTATTGTCTCCACCGTGACCCCCGTTACTTTTCCCCCTCCGCTGACAGCTTCATTCCTGAGCGATGGCTATCGGCAGAAAAACAAATGGAACTCGAGCCCACCGTTTTCAAAGACCAATCCAAGGTCACCCTGAACATGAACGCATTTATACCGTTTTCTATTGGCCCATCGAACTGCGTGGGCAAGAACCTAGCGTGGATGGAGATGCGGATGCTGATATGCCTGATGATGCAGAAGTATGAAATGCGGTTTGAGGAGGGATTTCGTCCAGAACAGTGGGAGGACGAGATAGAGGATTACTTCATAATGATGAAAGGGAAGTTGCCCATTGTGCTAACGCCCAGAGTATAGTACTGTCAATTTTACGTACACTTTTTTATTTGCTTGATCACATATATCCTCCTAACTAATAGAAAGTATTGTGACCCAAAAATCAATTTTTCGCTTTGAATGACTTCCCGTGCTACTTGGTGTCAATTGAGGCTGAGACTGACCTTTGACTGACCCCGGGAAAAATGTTGGTGCTCTGACACCTCCACAACTTGAAGCGCAAGACTTGCGAGAAATTCGGATTTTTCTGTGTTCGACTCCGAGTCTTCAAGTGCCTGCCTCTTGATTTACAATATAGGCATTCTCGCGTATGGCTGCCAATGGTGGAGAGCAGTCGGCAGCCGACTAGTTCTTATGCCTTTTTAGGCCATTTTAGGCTAGTCTGTCAATACCTCTCGGAGTGCTTGTCGGACTTCACGTAGTAGCAATGTACTCGAGTCTTGCACTACAAGCTTAGCACAAGACCGCCACCATCGGGGAGTCTGGTGGTGCTTAGGCTAGCGCTTAGCTCAGGGCATAGTCTTGCCTGCCAGTGAGTTGGCAATGGCTGCGCATTAAATTACAACTTTAGCTAGCTGCAGGTACGGTAGCTGTGCGATAACCCTGAAATATTTCCAATGCGATCGTCAAGCTCAAAATATCAATTCTGGCGGTTCAGCGAGGGAGTCTGCTGAGAGACACCATTGTCACACCAAGTCCGATTGGCAGGTTCGAACGCTCAGAGTTTTCGATATCGAGTTACGGTCTAATAGTAATTGGCAATGTCAGGTCTTGATCTTGGTCAGATCGATATCAGTCGCCCGTCCCGCTCCTGCCCACTACTACTCAAAAAAAGAACAGGCAGAATGAGCATAACAACTTGGTCATATGGATAGTTATGAGGGTACGCCGTGCTCTGAACGTACACTCGGATGTGCTTGTCGCACTATGGCTAGTAGACCAGACCAGAAGTAGCTATACTTCAAGTTCGAGGTATGGGATGTCCCGTGGACATACCAATCCTCGATAGTATTAGATTACTTACAAACTTGGCATCTTGTGCCGACCAAGCAAAGTCGAGTCGAGACGCTTGGTCCTTCGAGATTCGAGAATGCCTTACTAGCGTAACTTGCCCACATGCGGCAGAACTCGCGGCCGTTCCGCCACGCGGCTATTATTAGGATAGGAGCCAAAGATGACCAGCAGCTAGGCTGCAGCTTCGCATTCCACTAGGATGATCGTTTTTAGTATATCTAGATGTAAAGCAGGTCATATGGGTGTCGAAGGGCTTGGAGGTTGGGGCTTGTTAGGTGTTAGAAATAGCATAGTTATATGGGTCCGACTGATGATTGATCGAGATCGATCAACCAAGTTCCGTTATATGCCAAGTCGGAGGTCAACTTTAGTTAGACATTCATATAGGTGGCATGCTACATAAAGCACATCACCCAAGTGCCATTTAATCTTCCCCTCATGGCTGGGTTTGCCCAAATGCCGGTTCCTACAATGGTGCACTACTCCTTTACATCCTCAGCACGACGGAGTAACGACACATTCCAATGGAGCACATCATCGCTGGTCAAGTCAACTCCACGATTTCCGCGTAGTTTCCGCAGAATTACGGATACCGACCCCTCTGTAACCATACTTCATGGGAGACCCAGTATGGGCCTAGGAGAGGACCTACCGCCTTACTCGTTGGACACCACGTTGCCACCCTATTCGTTGGACACAGATTCGCCCCCCTATTCGCCTTCAGAAGAGGGTTTAGAGTCTGATCCTGAACACATGGCAATTGTCCCGAAATACTTGTCGATGCTCGTTATCTGTATGTCGGATGCTCTTGTCTTTTTTTTTTGCTTGGTCGGAGGATGGCTTAACGAAGACGCTTACTATTTTCAGTGTTTCACAAGTCCGAGGCAACATTACGAAAACGTTCACTACGTCGCAGTGGTTGATCGGGATGCGGCGACATTGTGGTGATGATGATGGGGAAGCGAGGATGATTGATCCAAAAAAGACACTCTTGTTATAAACACCAGGGACGAGCAAGCGACGACCAACGAGCTACCTAGTCACATACTTGTAATGGCCGCGGCGTTGTCTAGCATCGATATTCATCTCGACATACAGCCAGCGCAGTAATGTCAAGATAAGAAACTCAATTGAATGATGGACTGACGCGTGTTTGTAACATGGGCTGTGCTGGAGATTGAGCGAACACGATTGTTGTTGACATCTGTTTGCCGACTCAATGAAATGTTTGCTCTGACGTCCGAGTCTCTTTGACCGTACAATGTCGTTCTTCCAGACTCCTCCAGCTGCAGCCAGCACAGACCTCGAAATTGGCGATCCTCCAACTGACTCCATCTCTTCAATGGCTTTTTCTCCTCAGGCTGATTATCTGAGTGTAGCAAGCTGGGATAATAGCGTGCGTTATTGTTAGACTTTACTCCTTCCGGTGACTTATTCCAGTCTGCGTTTGTCAGGTTCGAATTTACGAGATTGCTGCGGGGGGTCAATCCCAGGGAAAGGCGTCGTATCAACACCAGGCACCTGTGTTAAGCGTCTGCTGGAACAAGGTAGGTCCGTTGCGGCATACATATTGGATATCACGTTCACGTTGTGATTCTAGGAGGGCAATAAATTATTTTCTGGAGGAACAGACAATATCGGAAGAGCCTTTGATCTTACCACAGGACAACCCACCCAGGTAGCGCAGCACGACGCGCCAATCAAGACAATAAAGTGGGTCGACACCCCCCACTCTGGCATTTTGGCCACGGGGAGTTGGGACAAGACGATTAAGGTTAGTCAGATTTATGCTACATATATTATGAATGACATCTGCTCTTCATAGTACTGGGATCTTCGGGCCCCTACGCCAGCTGCCACCGTGACCATTCCAGAACGATGTTATTCGTTTGATGTGCAGTATCCACTTCTAGTGGTTGGAATGGCTGAACGTCAGATACAGATATATAATTTGACTAACCCTACTACACCATACAAGGTCAGCTTTGTCTTGCCTAGTCTTACGTCCTCTATGAATTCTGCCTTCTACAGACCATTCAGTCACCCCTGAAATGGCAGACACGTGTTGTATCCTGTTTCACTAATACCAACAACAAAAGTGGCTTCGCTATCGGCAGTGTGGAGGGGCGAGTGGCAGTTCAGTGAGTACATGCAATGCAATAACACAACGTTTGATTTTTATAATACAAGCTATGTTGAAGATAAAGATGCTTCGTAAGTCACTTGGAAAGGTGTGGATAATAATAACCACTACTCCCTACAGGAACAACTTCTCCTTTAGATGCCACCGTCAGGACACTTCGGCTGGCGCCAAAGACCAGGCTCTAATATATGCTATCAATGACATATCTTTCCATCCCACCCATGGTTCTTGTTCGACTTGTGGTCTGAATCTTCTCGCTCACTCTTGTAGTATTCGAAACTGATTTCTTGCTACATCTCTACCATAGGCTCGGATGGCACTGTCCACTTTTGGGATATAGAGTCTCGTGTTCGTCTAAAATGTGGATGACATCTCTCTCTCTCCACACATTCACGACAGAATTGACTTGTTCTCAGCTTTCGATCAAGTAAATGCACCAATCACCACTACCGCTTTTAATCGCAATGGATCCATGTTCGCATATGCGATATCGTACGACTGGTCAAAGGGTCATCAGGGCATGACATCTGGGCATCCGAACAAGCTGATGTTGCATGCTTGTAAAGAAGAGGAAGTCAAGAAGCGGCCGTCTAGAAAGTAGCCCGCTCACGACAGAGCGGTTGCATCTTTGGTGATGCTCTTGTCTCCGTTGTGAGACTTGTATCTAGTAGGCTATGTACATGTAGCATAAAATCAATCAGAGAAACTTGTCATCCCTGCTACTTAGGTGTCAGCAAAATAGCACAAGTGTACCTGATTCGCGGTGTTTCTCAATCCAATCTACTTACTTGAGATTTACATGACGACGAAAATTACCATTCATAGCAATTTTATTCTTTGCGAAACAACTTCCTGTTTCAGTAGTTTCTTCCTCTCCTCGCTTTGACCTCCAAAATTCAGTTATTTTCTAGGTTCTCTTAGGTCAACGGTTTGAATTTTCCGTTCTTCTTTGCGTTACAGTCTTATTCCAGCTTGACCTGCTGCAACTGTAAGAGCACTTGGAGTCTTGGATTCTGAATTCTGAATTGTTGACAATTATTTATCCATATGGGCGTCTGAAAATCGTCGGTCAAATTCCAATTCGCCCTGGATTGGCTTCCCTCCTTGCAAAATGAAGAATCGATATATAAGCCACAGATCTTCAATGTCGTATACCAAACTAGACCTCTCAGAGTCAAGCGATATCCGCCACCATCACCAACGCTCTTCATACAATGTCTGCCAACCTCGAAGCTCAGACTTCACTGTCTGCTCCGTCTCCGGCTCGCTTTCATGTATCGCGGACTCCAGCACCACCCGCTCACTCCATTCTGACGACTAACATAAATCCAACCGATGACTTTTGCGGGTACACTTTCTCTTCTTCTCGGACACACGAGAGCCGGCATGAGCAAAGCCTTGCCGATACCCAACCACCGCCTCCATATGTCGCTGAGGACGCGGATTTACCTCCATATGCACGGAAGGCCCCAGAGCCCCTGACTCTGGCTAAATATCTCTTCAAATTTGGTTTCCGTACGTTGTTTCCTTCCATCTATAATTTCCGAGCGGAAACTTACCTTGGTTATCGTTTTACAGTGTTCCCTCCATTCTGGATCATGGGTGCCCTCATCCTTCTCTCACCCTTGCGAGCGCCTTCAGCTCCCGCCGATGCAGACACAGAAGCTGCTTGGATGCCAGACAAGACGGAAGCGGAACGCGAGCAGATCATTGCACGGATGCGCATGGTTGAGGTCAAGTGGGCGATGAGATGCCTTTGGGCATTGGTTGTGCTCACTGTGGTAGGGATTGTGACGGGTCTTGCAGTCTGGGCTTTATTGTGTCGATGAACACTTTCATCCACCTGCCTCCAGGTGTTACCGTTCTCCGCCACCCTTTGCGCGAAGTCCCTCCACGTGAGCACACATGTGGAAGATTTGCCGCGCCCGGCTACAAGCCGTGTTTACGCCCCACGCTCCTTTCGACCCATGACGCAGTTGGACCTACCACGACCAGTGAAGGCCTTCACAGCCTTCCATGATTTTACTTGTCACACCATAGAGACTCGACCTCTGGCAGGCATATATAGCAACGAACTTGAAACACAGCTGTATCGATAGCATGACTATAACAATTTAAAGATTTCCTTCCACTCCACCAGAACAACTTCAACTTGAAGAATAAGACACCGATTATCGACAGATAGGTATATGATATGCTTGAGTTCCAAGATCTGACTAGAAGTAGGACAAGAAAATGAGTTCCCAAGGCAGGTTCGATCATGATTTGGGGGTTCTCTTCATCATTTCTTCATCCCTGCATGCGAACAGCATGAGTTTATTTGGGTGTCCTGGTGTCATGCCAGAGTGGCCTTTGTGCCAATCATACGACATTGCATATGCAAATATGCTTCCGTTACGGTTGAACGCAGTCGTCGAGACTGGGGCCCCGGTTTCGAATGCTGTCCGAGAAGTAAACCTATGAGGTCCACTAATCAAAGCCAAGGACGTACATTTTAGGTTCGTACGTGAGTCTTTGTCCCAGAAGTTAACAACGCCGTCGGAACCTAGGATACGGGCCATCGGATCAAAATTCATGACACCTCGAGGGGGAATAGAAACATAATAAATGCTTACCGCAGGTCGAAAATGTCCCGTGGACGGGATGAAAGGATATATCGTTGATGGGGAATACTATCATTTGGTCTTTTGAGGTCTCAGCACGGTGGCATCTAAAAGCGAAATTCCCACTTGAAAAAGAGACTTTTATTCGCGATTCAGACCTACGAGATCCGAGGAAACACTTACCTGGCATCCTTTTCTTCGATGTACCTAACCAAGGAGATGATAAGAAGTGTTAATTGAAGATTGATTATGTACATACTGGATTGCCACTCGTCCTTCTACATTCCCGAGCGCGTACCCGCTGCTCGTCGTGACAGGAGAGAAACACGATACAACGCGTGTTTGCCAGTTCACAGGTGATATCATAGTCTACATATAATCCACACATTACACACAATAAGCACCCGAAGTATCGAAAGAAGATGTATTGGTACACCCACTTTGTATGCCGTACCCGGGTTGCTCAAGTTGAATATCTGAACATGACGCTCTGCGGTGCCCACCACCATCAGCGGATAATGCACATCAAACGAATAACACCTTTCCGGAAGCGTTACCGTTGCAACTGGCGCCGATGATCGCAGATCCCAGTACTAACAACACTTTCACGCGTTATCACGATGAACGCAGAACTCGACAGATAGATGAAAGACCACACCTTGATCGTCTTATCCCAGCTTCCCGTAGCCAGAATTCCTGCCTGCGGAGCGTCCACCCACTTCACGACCTTGATCGGCGCGTCGTGTTGCGCCACTTGCGTCGCCTGTCCCGTTGTGATGTCGAATATCCGCCCAGCATTGTCTGTTCCTCCGGAAAACACCTTATTCCCCTCCTACGCCAACAGATCTTGCATCACTTACGCGTCATTTGAAGGGCCACGTATATAATCGCACCTTATTCCAGCAGACACTTAACACGGGCCCTTGGTGATTATAAACAACCTTGCTTTGCGACTGGCCTCCAGCACCGATCTCGTAAATCCTTACCTGTTAAGAAGTCGGACATTAGCTGAGATGATGTACTAACCATGTTGAAACATACACTGTTGTCCCAGCTTCCAACTGCTAGAAAATCAGCTTGGGGAGAGAACGAAATCGAAGAAACCGAGTCCGTGGGAGGGTCCGCCAACTCGACATGAATATCTCTGCTCGTACCACCCTGCTGCGATCGGCTGACTGCGACTGCGTTGGCTTGTGCAGCGAAAACCGACATGGCAGAATCTGCCAAGCTGCAGTAAAATTATAATATTACAGAGACGCGGTCACAGCGTTTATAGTATGAGTTGAATAGCGAATGACATGAAAATCGCCTTGTTATACCGTTTTACGTACTAGCAAGCCTTCGGTTCACCTGCCAGTGGTAACTAGATCTAATTTCTGGATGTCTGGATCTCGGTTCAAGTTTGAAGTCGAATTTGGGAACGACCTGATCACAACAGCAGTAAATAACCTTGGAAAGCTTGTCAGATTCATATCGACACAATGAGTAAGTACTACATTAGAACAAGATACAATGGTGCCACATATTGAAGAAGCGAGCAGGAAGGAATCAAAGCAAGAACATCACCAAGGACACAAGTATCCACAGACGACTCTCTCAGTAGAGCAGGCTACTTTCGGGGCCGTTTCCTGACCTCTTCTTCTTTACAAGCATGCAACATCAATTTGTTTGGATGTCCTGGGGTCATGCCAGAATGACCCTTTGACCAGTCATAAGAGATCGCGTAGGCAAATATAGATCCGTTGCGGTTGAAAGCCGTTGTTGAGATCGGACCCGCAGCTTGATCAAACGCTGAGAAGAGCAAGCTGATCAGTGAAAGTACAAAGAACTCAAACAACTTGCTTACATTTTAGACGTGTGCGCGCATCTTTGTCCCAAAAGTGGATGGTGCCATCCGAGCCTACGATGTGGATACGAATCAATTCCAAAATAACAAGAGAAAAAGAATGAAGGATATGGACCGCAAGTTGAGAAGGTTCCATGAACAGGATGGAATGAGATATCATTGACTGAAAACACTAGAGCCTGGTCTTTAGAGTTAGGAACGTTGTCACGACGGTGACACTTGAAGGAGAAGTTGTTCCTGCGGGATAGCGGTTAGAATACGTCAACAGAACTTTTAAGATACAACTTACGAGGAGTCTTTGTCTTCCACGTATCTAATCAAATATACGGTTCATATCATCTCTGGCTTCCACGAGATGAATAAACTCACTGAATTGCTACTCGCCCCTCCACACTGCCGATGGCGAAGCCACTGTTGGTGGCGGCCGTGAAACAAGAAACAACACGTGTCTGCCATTTCAGAGGCGATTGGATGGTCTAAATAAGAGATGCTGAGTAAGAGCAGGTAAGAGGATCGAAAAACAAACAGACTTTGTACGCGGTGCTGGGGTTGGTCAAGTTGTAGATTTGTATGTGACGCTCAGCCGTTCCTACGACTAAAAGAGGGTATTGCACATCAAGTGAATAGCACCGTTCAGGAAGGGTTACAGTGGCCACTGGTGCGGGCGCACGGAGATCCCAGTACTAAGAAAAGTCTTGTCAGTCGCAGCAGCCCTAGAACGAACAGAGACGCACTTTTATTGTCTTATCCCAACTCCCCGTCGCTAGAATCCCAGCCTGAGGTGCGTCCACCCATTTCACGACCTTGATCGGCGCGTCGTGCTGCGCTACTTGGGTTGCCTGTCCAGTTGTGATGTCAAACATGCGCCCAGCATTATCCGCTCCTCCAGAAAAGATTTTATTGCCTTCCTGCATTCAGCTTCAGCAACACGCTAGCCGTGCTTGTCATAGCGAGCTCACTTTGTTCCAGCAAACGCTCAACACCGGCCCCTGATGTTGATACATCGCTTTTCCCTGCGACTGCCCTCCGGCACCAATCTCGTAGATTCGAACCTGATAAACAGGTGCGACTGAATCAGTAGTTGTACAGTCCCGAGTCACTAAAACCTACACTATTATCCCAACTTCCTACACTGAGATAGTCGGCCTGAGGGGAAAATGCCATCGAAGAAATAGAATCTGTTGGTGGATCTCCCATTTCCACATCTTTGTCTCCAGACGCGGTTGTAGTGGTTGTAGTGGTTGTAGCAGGGGTAGCGAAAAACGACATGCTAAGAAGAAAATGTCACCAGAGCTATCCTACGTATCTCAGAAGAGCCTTCAGCAGCTGGTTGAATGAATGAGGAGGACAAAAATAATGGCACGCTATGTTAGGGATGTCCACCACAAAGGCTCAGGGACCGCAATTTGCAAACAAATTGAATTCAGGCAACAAACATGACATTTCACGTCGACACTCCAAAAAGCAATCATCTGTGGATGCCCCGTCGACTGTTGGAAATACGATTACTAGTAGATCTGAAGGAGCTCCTCTGACTACACACTAACACTTATCACTGGTCCGGATATCTGGTCGTGATGCACAATAAAGTGCTAAAGTTCTTACACCTATGCCCAGCCTTGGCCTAGTACTCTCCTCCGTACGCTCGACGTCTTCTTCCCGAATAACCAACATCGTAGCCCACCTGAGAACACACTGGTGCCTGTGGACCACTGGTTGGTGATATCATATCTTTCGATGCCACAAACTTCTTCGACGGGCTTACGTGCCCAGTTTGCGGTACCTCAACCATTCAAGTCTTCTTCATAGTTGACTCATAGTTACTTAATGATTACACCCTTAATGGACTCGGATTCTGCAAATGTCATTGTCATTATCTAGAGCAAGCTTGAGCCTATCGCCAAACCTCCCCCAGCAGTCATCCCCATGCCTCAAGAAAGAGGTGCAAGCTATCGGCGTCAAACCATACTGATTCTGACTTGCACTCATGTGCTGTAGGAGCATTGTTACATTCTTTGCTACATTATTGTGAGTCGCTGAATTCTGTGAGAACAGAAGTACTCCTGACATCAATGAAATAGTGCTCCTTTTTCACCCAACTCCGGTGATCTCTCGGCCCGGTCACATGACATGTCTGGAGTTGAGCTTGGCTGGCTTTCCTTTGACCATAAGTTGTTTTCTTTTTGAAACGGTCTACGATTATGCCAACAGCTGTCAATCTCGTCCTCAACTCCAACATCAACCAACATGGACTACAGCGTCGGCTCCCTGAAACCTATGTGCTCTCCTCTCTACCCGACGATGCGCAAGCAATTAGGCCCCTTTCTTGTTGACAAAACGAAGCTCATCGAAAATATCGTCAACGATGGCCTGAGCAGCGGTGTTGATCTTGTTATCCGACCCCGTCGCTGCGGCAAAACCATCATGCTGCATATGCTCAAGTGATTACATTGGCTTACTTCCACAGTCTGTTCTGAAGCTCGTCGTCGAGATCATTTTTCTGTATCCCTCAGTGGTGATCCCGACCCACATCTACTTTTCCAAGGCCTATATATCGCATCCAAACATGATATTTGTCAAGAGTACATGGGGAAGTATGCGGTTATCGTCTGTGATTTCAAAGTTCGTTGTTTTCTCTGAACTGTTCAGACAACGCACTGACGCGAAGCAGAATATTGTCGGCGATTCTTGGGAGCAAATGTTTACGTCCTTCAGATACATAGTTATGGACCTTTACAAGGAGTGGTGTCAGTATGTTAAGCATTCGCTTGATCCAGAAGAGGAGGCATATTTCGTCTATTCGTCTCAATACCGCGGTTGTGGAAAATTGGATGAACAGTTTGAAGCGACTGTTCAACTTTTTGCGCAAGAAATCTGGGCGAGGAGTTATGGTATTCGTCGACGAGTATGAGGTGCCAATGAATGGTGCTTATGAATGTAATTTTTTCCCCGCGGTGCGTCCTTCGTATCCCTTCCGATTATGGTCGAGGCTGAGGACATTGATCTAGGCCAACGGGTTCTTCGGGCGTGGCGTACTTCCTACTCTCTTGAAGGTAACCGTGATTTAATTCAGTGGATTTTACGGCGGAACATCTAACGTACTTATTCAGACGAATTACAATATAGAGTATGCGATTCTAGCTGGTGTGACCCCAGCCGCGAAAGCCGGATGGTATTCTGGTTTGAACAATCTCGAGGTATGTCGCTCTACGCTTGCAAGGCGTAGCCCCCCCCTAACCATCACTCAGACACATGCACTACACCGACGTAACTCCATTTTTGCCGGCATGGTGATGTTCACGGAACCCGAAGTTCTGCGATTGAGAACACTGTCAACAGTGAGTTGACCATCCCTAGTAGATTGGTTGTTTTACAATGCTTCGCAGTGTGAACTAGAGCCAGAAGACCTTAAAGCTCACTACAATTCCTACCTCGCTGCCGGTCACATCAGCGTATATAATCCTGTATCAGTCATGTCCGCCTTTCACCAATCCACGATCGATAACTTTTGGGTCGCAACAGGTTTTCTCGCAACGATCATTTTTGTTCTTCAAGCAGCTGAGTAAAGCTATAGACGAATACCCTCTATTATGCAGAAAATTTCCAGACGACGGTACTACTCTCGATGTCATTGAGGGGCTTCTGTCTGGTTCCGACATTCCCTTTGAACTTGAGGATAATGTCATCTTTAGCATGTGCGCCCACACCCTAACCCTGTTAACCCTGATGTCCAATTTTGACCCTGGGATGGTTTAGCTCGACATTGGATACCAAAGAGATGTTAACTTTGTTATATTACGCCGGCTATCTGACCATGACAGTACGTGGTTTGCATGCAATGATTATTTCTGTTCTGATCTCCGTGAAGCCCACTGGCCGATTTAAAATACCCAACCGGGAGGTTATGGTAGACTGGGCCAGATGGGTCACTGGTGGCGTGAAATCTTACACAGATATTCTTGACGTATGCGTGGGAGGACACGTAAGCATCTTTGAGGAAAGATGGCCCATTTTTATGCAGCAATGTCTTGATCCAAAGGCAGTCGCCAAGCTACGAGGCTCCGTCAGCTCGATGCCCAGAGTCGATGGATCGAGAAAGAAGATCCAGCAATGAGGTAGTTGTGACCTTCAAGGACAAGCTTTTGTTGTTACCATCCTGTCGTACATAGTTACACCTAGAAAATATTAAAAGGTGTTGTGTCTAACGCCAATGGGGTTCAAAATTGGGCGCATCTCGCATCGTTTGCACTACTTACGAAAGTAGTGGGCTCTGCCGCCGGCTCGCCGGTGCGCTACGTGGTTATCAATAATATACCACGTGATGTTAGCGCGACGCGTTGGCACTGGCAATTCAGACTTGAAGTTGAATTCATTTTAAAGATTCACCGCCTTTTCTCTGGAATGCGCAGACATTGGACAGATGTTGACTATTTGCGTGTATGCTGTATTACATGAGCCCCGTTATAACCTCAAAACCAAAGCAAGATAAAAAAAATAACGACCCGAGATG
>QOVE01002790.1:7505-20294 GCA_003521275.1 Tricholoma sp. MG99
GAAGGTATGTTTGCCGAGTTTCATATTCAAGCAGCTCCTATGCACAAACAGTAAATGCACGCAGATCAAGATAAGATGATTTAGGCTCTCACAGCATATATGCTCCTCATAGCTGAGAGCATTCTGATGCAAAAGCCTATCTGTTTGATGTTGGCCTCGCGCAGCGTAGGATCTCCAGCAGCTTCATCACGAAGGCTCTTGTCTAGGTTCGCAATGAAAGCTGTATGAGTTATTTAGTGCACTACGACGTACAATATAGATTCTAACACCCACCGTTTATCAGTTGAGAGCGCAGCTCAGGAAAGTCGACCACCGAAATAACATGCCCTGATCCAAGGTCGTAAGACACGCCTTGAAAAAGTGGATGACGAAACCCATCAATAGACAGAAGCAATACAATAAATTGACTCTCGACTTCAGATTCCCTCGAGACAAGTGCTTCAACCAGGACTGCCATATATCGGTCAAAATTTTGCTTCTATGCAAAGTGAGTGAGCGAAATTCCACAACTAGCGAAGTTGGATACTAACATTATAAGTCATTGGGTCTAGCTGTAGAATTCTCAACATCACAGCCAAGTCTATCCGACGACGGTTAGAATCATCCGCTCTCCCCCAAGCATCGATTTGATCAAGATAGTAGGCCCACTCCTATACATGTGTCAAATTTGGCCGTGACCTAGCCCATTCAGGGTGACTTGCCTTTCCTTTGTAGCGGATGAAAACATCAGCACAGCCTAACCAGCAATCAAGACAATGTTCGATCTGCTCAAAATGATTCTTCATTAACAACACCTGCGAGTGATCTGCGACCAGATTGGTGAGACGTCTCCAGCTCAGCCAATGCAGGTGTGTATCATCGATTGCCTGAGATACTTATAAGATTACAATTGCATTTATGTGCAGTGACCAATCATACCTTCATCAACGCTTCCTCCAAGGATTTATAGTTTGGTGAGGCTGACAAGTCAACATCGTCGCCCAATGCGGCCAATAGCGCTGGATCATCGAAATCGAAGTCCATGGTACCATACTCGTCCTGACTTTCTGGACCTTCCTGGGTTCTCACAGGAGCTAATGGAGGACGCGCAGGCGGTGGTAACGCTGCTGCTCGTGCACTGAAAAAATTGCTAGCCAGTCCGAAGACTTCCTTTGCAGTCTTCTCGTCGTTGGTTAGTGACGGAGTAGTAAGAAGGTGAATAAAACTTGCTGGGATTTTACATGAGACAATGTTACAAATGGCTTTTCAAGACACCCAAACTCACTTAACAGAGCAGGTTCTGGGTATTCCGAGGTGTCCTTGTATGCCTCTGTGATCCTAGACGCGGAGCGTAGAAGACATTGTATACACAACATCAAACGATGTTTTCGGATGCGCTGATCAGGTTGGGTGGGAGTAATGTCCTTGGGAATGGATTTAAATTCGTCCACAAGTAAATCTGCCATCGATTTTATCCAATCTGCGATACCACGTAATGGTAAACTGGATCGTCTCATAAGAATCCCTAGGGTCATCGTCCCACGTATGACAGCAACACGTGTGGTATCATCCACGATGGCAAAATCCACATAGCTACGAGCGCGCTGTAGCATTGAAGGGTGATGACTTGGATCGAGATGGATGCCTATCGCAACAGCACCGAGGCGGTTGAATATCACCGAGAGGTCTTGCGCTAGTGTGACCTTATCTCTAGAGAATGGCAGACTCCCTACTGGGATAGATAACGACAACAGCTTCCTGACTTGCGAATACTTCTGTTTATCTTGCTTTTCCTTGGCTTGGGTAACTGCATGAAACAGAAGCTTCAGGAAAAGTTCAAAAGCAGTATTTCTCTGCTGATAGCTGGAGAGGAGACTCCAATCACCATCCAGCAGGAAAGCAGGAAATTCAGCAGCTTCGTGACGAAGATTTGCAAACGTGCGACTTTTAAATATATCCAAAAGTGGGGTGAAAAGGCTGTGAGCGCCATCGAGACTCCAGTGCCAGCGGTTCCATAGGAAGAAGCACCGAAGAGTTATTAGGCTGAGATATATGTCGCGTTTATGTAAACTGCCTGGTGTAAGACGATGATCGACCTCAGGATTGGGGGTCAGCCGAATCATCTTGAGCGCCATTATCACAAAATCCCAACAAGCCGGCAGTTTCGATATGGTTGTTGTCATTCCGTGGACGGAGAACTGCATCAACGCGCAAAGGCCAAAGATAATCTGCCAAAGAGTCTCGCTGCGTTCCAAAGCATGTTCCGAAATTTTATCCGGTTCCAAGACTTCCATAACAACCGTCCAAAACAAGTGAATACGGGGCTCTTCCCGTTCCGCTATTCCGCTACGATTGTCAAGGAGATAAAATACACAGACCCACAACTCTGCAGCATAGTGAGCGGTGGTTGACCCATCCAAGATATCATCTTGAACAGCGGCCATGATCTGCAAGAAGCCGTACTCAAGAAGCTTGTGCACCAACCAGGAAACCGACTCCCTTACCGGATGGCCAAGTCGGGCGGACAGTTCAATGATAAGCCAACATAGGGACAACGCGGACCTGTCCATCGCGGGGTCGACGCCGGTAATTTCTCGTAGTCGGGCAAGCGCTCGTGAAATGTGACTTTGAACCGTCAAGGTGATGAACTTCTGATCCTCGACGCTGCAAGTAGTCAAAAACCACGATAGGAGCTTGCAAAGGAGATGTGCCACCATGCCTAGGTCTTTATCCGGTTGTTCTTGATCAAACTGTGGAAGGTCGCAAGCTAGATCAAAGAATTGATCTATAAGATCCCTGAGTGAATCGCATAGTTTTTCGACGCTCGTGGAAGGTCCTAGCTCTGAGCTACGAAAGGTAAATGTGAGAGGCGCTGTAGTGCCTGGCGGCGAGGACACTGATTCGACCAAGTCATGAAGCCATCCTCTTCCAATGTATGTATGCGGACCAAAACTAAGTCCGGAGTGGAGGACAGATTCACCCATATCATGGCGAACCCCAGGCTTCTTCATGGAACTTGGCTGAACAGTAGCGCTGCTCGCGCTTGAACTACTAGAATGACTATCAAGTTGCTCATTGAGGGATAACGGCGCGAGTAATCCTGAACCACGATTGATATTGGCATGCCGCAAAGGGTTAGTGCGAGCTTGGGACGGAGGAGCTAAGGCTGTATGAAAACCTTCGTCTTCAATGTTAAGTGCAGCCATCACATTTCCTCGTCCACCAATCACGGCATGGGTATCTGAAGTGAAGGTATACAATCCATTGGTTTTGGCACGTTTTCGACGTTCCTTTGCCTTGCTCTTTTTCGCCTTCTTCTTTGACGCATCGTGATCTTGCATCAGACCTGAATTTGTGTTGTGATTGTGCCCATGGTTATCAGCTTTCAGGTCCTTGCTGGAGAAAGACGGCACTGATGTACGAGAAGGACGAAATCCACCAGCCGGAGAAGGTATGGGATCTTCACCCGAGGGATGGCGGAAATTCAGCAGCGTAGTTTGTCGCCCGGTGCCAAGTCCTCGACTTTCTCTAGTCCGTACATCGTATTTAAATCTCGGCCTCTTTCCTTTCCGTCTCTCTGAAGGAGGTCTAACCGTCCTTGTCTTGCTGGGCATGCCGATTGTCCGTGTTTTGGTCAACATCCAGTCAATGAGACTCTCCTCTCGTGCAGCATGGATACGGCCACTGAACTGTGGTTTATCGGAAAGCAGGTGCATTTCGATCTCTTCATCATCTACCCCATCCGAGGAGTCGCTGGTATCAATGATGTTCTTCTGAGGTCCGCCATCAGAGAGAGGTCGCAGGGTAGTATCCTCGGGGTCCTGCTCTGCTACCGAACTATTCTCATCGCTAGAGCTTTCTGAATCGCCTTTGATTTCCCAGACCTCTTTGGGGTTCTCTGCCCGTCGGATTCGCGTCTGACCTGGGAGAAGCTGGACATCCGTGTCATCACTACTGATTGCCAGAGAGCGTTGTCGCCGTTGTCTCCGAACTCCTTCACCGCCGTGTACCGTTGTCCACTTCGTCACAAGGGATCCCGGCGCCATCCGCTGAAGCGCCTTCATGCGCTTTCGATCTAGCTTAACATATGACTCGCTCGACTCTGAACTCTCTGCGGCGCTGTGAAGATGTACATCGACCATAGGAGAATTTAAATCGTCGATATCCATATCGTAATGACTCCCTATAACCGCCGGTTCTTCTACATCAAGGGCGATTGGGGACAGCGTGCGCTCTTCCCGTGTTCCAGACATGAACGTGGGTGTGGTAGATCGAATCGTCGGTATTGTTGCGTTTAGACTGCCTGTCCTTTCTCGAAAAGGACGTGAGCCATCCTAAAAAAGATTTCATGAGCCCTGATAGATATCTCATACGGAGCTAATACGCACAGAATAGGAAGGAGAATTCTCGGTCACCTCGCGTGTAGACCTAACACCGTTCTTCCGTTTCAGCTTCGCTTTCGCTCTACGCTCGCGTTCCGCTTTTCTCGCCTCTTTGGATAAGGCAGAAAGTGCCTTGGCCTCTTCTTCATCGGTTGATGGCAAGTCCTGCAGAAAATCGGGATACTGGACCGATTCTGTGCCTCTGAGAGCCGTGGAAGTGTCGTGACTTCTGCTTCTACGATCATCCGAAGTTTTTGCTCGCTTTCTTCTGGATTCTTCCCAGTGGTCCCCGTCCTCCATGAAATCCTGTTCTTGTAATTCCCAGATGTTGCTGCCATCCCCATCGTCCAACCGACGATGGCCCGCGCGAGTAGGGCTGTGAAATTTGACAATGGCATCAGGATTAGAACGCAATGCCTGCTTATATTGATACTGATCGACAGTGTATGGTTGGAGCTGCCACGCGTTCCGGTGCCGTTGCGGGTACCTTCGTTCGTTTAGCATCACATCGAGTTCAGTTAGATCGGTAGGCTCGATTGCGGCATTGCGATTAGCGGAAGGATGTAGGGGAGAAGACCCACCAGACGGCGCAGAATTCGGGTTGGTGATATGTGAACCTTCGTTCAAAGATGGCGGGAAGGGTGACAAAGGGGATAGGGGAGAAACAAGATGTGCTTCGTTCGTGTTGATAGTAGGGGTATGTAGAATATGGGCATCCTCTTTGACTATCGGAGATCCTAAAATGCTTTTTTGTGGAGAGCTCAATAAGCAGAGCGGATCAGTGGATTGGGATCGTTGCTGTCCTGGTGAAGAACTTGAATCCATACGGGGTAAAGAAACGTGAGATAGATCTTCTCTTTCGCCAGGCACAGACGGCGTGCTAGATGGCTGAGATTCCACTGGGCTGGATGATATCTCTGGGGCATCAGCATCCGATGTGTACTTCATGGCCATCCCAGGCGAAAGAAGAAGAGGATCTTGGGACAACTCTTCGTATTCATCGTGTTCGAAAAGATCCTCCCATATTTCGCAGCGAGAGTCAGGGTTGGACTGAGCAGGTGTCGGTGCAAAATGCAACGGGCTACTACGAATCATTGGAGAGACATGAATCGCTGGCTCTAGCGTAGATGTACCAACAGGAGTATGCGGTTGAGAGGAAGCAGGTTCACGTCCGTGGTCCATCTAAATGCCAGATTACATGCAGTAAATGTGTATTCAAGGAATTCTCACCTCGATCTGTGTTTCAAGTTGTGATGGGTCATTGCTACGGGTAGGATCATCATGGAGTACTTGTTTCCCGTATGCATTTTCAGCGGCTTGCAACTCTTCGCGTTCTTCGGCGTCCGAAGTTTCGACATAGTCATCTTCAAGCATATGCAGCTAGGGATAGAGCTAGATTATGATAGAGTCCGAGTCAGACTCAACCAGTCAGGACGACAGGCTGAGGTTGTGACTGAACAACGCGTTGTTGTCACAATAACGTGATCGTGACCCGTGCGTAAGCCTGCTGGACCTACATACAACCGTCGTATTTTAAACTTACATCCGATGTACAGGGATAAACGAAGTTATAGGTGCAAAGACTGGTCCATCTCGTTAAAGTTTCTTATATCTCCCTTATAGACCGATAATAGACAGCTCAAAAATGCGACATACACTGACGACGCCCAGACGACGCAATAACTTTCTCAGTCGGATTTGCCATCAGCACCAGCAAAATCTGAGAATGTGATCAGAAAGCTTAACCATCAGCCGTGTGTTGAACTGGTACATATACCTTTCGTTGTGGAGCCATGCCACTTCCGATGTCTCTGCTTCACTTGTCACTTGTTCTTGTCCGTACCATTTGACAGCCGACAAATGTATCTTCCGCATCTCATGTTCTCCTCCTAGGGATGCAGCAGCCGCGTGCAAATCCGGGGCCAAATTGTATGTCTCTATCCTCTTCATTCCGTATTTCTTGGCTATGCTTACTATTGCTTTGAACAGGAGCCCAAAGTCCTCCGCCCGCGATTCTAGTCTCGTTATGAGCAGAGTTCTCAGACTATCAGCCGGGTTGGTTCCCATGGCATTAGGGTCGGATTCCTCCTCCACGACCCAGGTTGCAAACGCAGTCTTGTTCGTGAGCGTGTTATCTACCAGCTGATTGGCTCCTAACACCACTCCAAACTCCTGAATCTCTAACCTGTTCACGAGATGTTCTATTCTTCCATGTTGGAAGGCAGCTACTCCGTTGTCCGGCAAGAAGCTAAACGAAGTCTGAGCCTTGGAAATAAACTCCGGGGAAGAGCACTTGATGCTGCTTGTGTCCTTCTCCCAGAGTACAGACAAACTAGTTTTGTTTAACCAGCAATAATTTCCGTTCAACCCTCCTTCATGGGCTGCAGGCACAGCCTCAACGCCCCATATTGTCGACTTTGGACTAACCAAAACCCAGCCATCCCGGTCGGCAGGAACAGGACCACATTGAGCGTAGAGGTCTCCAGTGTCACTCCAAAGCGTCGAGAATAAACCATTACCGGCGTTGCTGACTTTGGGAGGGGGTATACCCCATTCCACCGGAAACTGTTTGGGCAACAAGGACTCGTCCGCTATTACCCAGTGTAACAAGCGCATCATATGCTTCGCGTATCCGTTTCCCCGTTTTTCTTTCGGAGTAAACACTGAGGCAACCGCGTAGCAGGTGACGGACTTGGACAATGGCTTTTTGTCACTTTGACCAGTGGAAGACCGATACCAGACATATCCTTCCCGACGATATCTACAAATTCAGTTTTGAATAATAGAAGCAGACGAACTTGAAGCACAGTTCCCTACGTTTCACATGAGCACATGTAATTTACTGTGGTCGGATTGTCTCTTGGCGCGAGCACCCTGTATCATGAAGTGTCATGATCGGGCCAGAAAGTTACGGTCCCTTACCATGTTATTACTTTCCCGTCCTTTGACGCTTCTAGGGCAGCCAGGTGTTTGTTTCGCAGCTGATATTGCTCTGGAGTCAGATTAGCAGGCTTTCCCCACGCTCCATAAGTTCGACGCCACGATTCCTTAATTTGGTCATCATTTGCGGCAAATATGGAAAGCGAGGATAGGTCAGACATCGTGAAAGCCTGAGAATAGAAAGCAACATGCCAGACATGGGCTATTGCCATTGAGCACGTGATTCCGAATGAAGCCGCAGATAGCCAGCCTTGTGTCACTACATCTCTTCTCAACTACTAGTAGTGCTGCTTACTAGGAGGGTCCCATTTCTACGCTTATCATTGATATCAGCCATGTCTGGAGTTAGCGATGTTCAACTTGAAGTCCCCGCAGAACAGTCACCCATATCGGTCGGCCATCGTACTCTCAAATCCCCTGGTTCGAAGCCCGCATTCAAGTTGACTCGTTTCTCGCCGAAGCTCTTACCCAAAACAGTACTTTTCAATGATCCAGTGGCTAACGTTATATCCAATTCTATGGAGAACGCCTTTTTCAGTCTAGAACAAAGATTGCTTCACACCTATCCACCATGGTTCAGACTTGCACATGCTTTCCCAAGACGCGACCTTGATGACTTCTCAAATATACCTTGGTCAGTCCTGAAAGACTCGAGTGCCGTAATGAAACCTGCTTCCATGGAGAGGACCCCCATTGCCAATATATAGAGATCGATCAGCGGATGCACGCCGACAACGCCAATTCAGTCTCTATCATGCTCCTCAAGTATCGTAACCGTGACCATCAACGACTTTCCTAACAATTATCTCAACGCGCTCGAAGGATGACTACTATAGTAAAAGCCTGGCTCTTCGATGAAGAAAATATGCCTTTATACCCTCCAACGCCATCTCCGAGTTTCGAAGTAATGCAGATTTTCCCAAGCGACAATATGGATGTCTCAGATGATACCATTTTACCTCTATCGCTGCTGAATGCTCCCTCTACCCGAGACGGACTATTACCGATCATCATCGCTTTGAAGAATTCCCTAAGTCGCGAGGCTATAGACATCTTACAGATCGCCCTGGCTTAGACAAGGATAATGAGGGTGAAAATGTGGTAAACATTAAGGATGCAAACGATGTTGCTTGTCAGACTCACCTGTACTCCCAGAACCAACACTCTCCAGTAAGCATTGAGCCAACTGCAAGCAGCTCAACTAATCCAACCATCTCTTCTGCTCCTTCTCCAAGTTGACCAACACCCACTGTGATGCATATAGATGCAGAGTTCTCGTCTGCACAAAGGGCTGAAGCTGTGGGCACGGATCTACCTGCACTGCCTTCGAACACTGCTCCCATGGGGATTGAGAACCCATTTACTCAAGGTGCACCTGCAACACGGTTTGGTCGAGTCTGTCATACCCGAGACTTTGCAATGTTGTCAAAATGCACTTGTGGGGTTGCAGTTTTACAAGACGAAATCTCTGCTGGACACGTGATTCATTGCAAAAGAACTGGCTGTGAAACACAATGGGTTGTCTCACACATTCTCGTGGCAAACATGGACTCACCCATTACTTTAGTACCATCTTCAATGCATAGGGCTTGAGTATGCAACCAGTGGCTGGACCTGTGAAGCCTGTGGGTTGGATCATCAAGGAAAGTGTCGTCGAGCATGAGATACAGGTATCAGTATACTGTAGATGATGTGGATCCTCGGACCGGTCGGACCGTATATATATATGGTAATTGGTTCTCACCCTGGTTAGTTAGTCTCGCCCAGGTTGGCTTAAAAAAAATTCGACCCCGGGGTGCTTAATTTTTTTTGTGAAACCCCCTTGTGAAAAAATCCCATGGGATGGATTTGGTGTGGTATGAATTAGGACAAATTTAATGAGGAATTCATCCCTTCGACACACCCTTAGATGGAGGGAAAAAACTCTTCTTTCACTCCCCTTAACTTGAACTTCACCTGGAAAGTTGATGAAATTCAACCCACATAGAGGAGTGTTATTTTTGCCCATATCAAGATGAAAATCATCCCATGGGATGAATTTGGTGTGGGATGAACTGTGGACAAACTTCAGGAGGAATTCATTCCACCAATTTATCTCTTACATGTAGAAAAAAAACCTCCTGTTTCACTCCTCTTAGTAGTAGATTTTCATTCCAACTCCTGATGAAAATGATTCCATTCTGGGGTATGAAAACTCTACCATAAATATATTATTTTACACTTTCAAAAGTGTGAAACATGGGATGATTTTCCTTCTGTGCAGGTCTCATAGTGTTTGACCTTCAGATGCCTCTCTATGTGTAAGAGATCTGCATTGTAGCTTGTATAGTAACAGTACATCAGTATTAAGTTGTGAAATTAGGTTATTGATGTAACTGTTGCTTGGTTTTGGGGAAAGAACTGGAGGTTCTTTAGCTCGAAACACTGACTTGAGTCTGGAAAGAAACAGTCCGCAATGAGCTGCGATTCCCAAAAAGGAAGGAGTGCTGTGACGCGTTGTGCAAAGTGTGGACACCCTATCAGAAGGAGCGGTACATACCTAACGAACAGGTGGCAAGGTCACCCCAGTGAATGGCTCCAGAACTGGGTTGTTCTGGATGTAAGGTGCAAGGACAACAGCGTGTTTCCGGAGGTAAACAGCAAATGCATCACTGCTCCAGCGGCCCATGCTTTTCACCACCTCTAATGGTAGTCCCCAGAGAAGGTACTCAAGTACAGAGCCAATCCGAATGCCATGGAACCACAAGACCCCAAGCCCTAGTTGGAGAGCAATGCCATTGAGATGCTTGGTAAAAGCAGTCTGTGTCAAGGGCCGAAAGTAGCCTGAACTATGCCTATAGGCAAAAAGTGGGGCATCAAGTGGTAAGTCGTTAAGCATGAGGTGGTTATCCAATGCAGATTCTGGGTCACAGTCACCATCCTGTTGAGCCCAATATAAATCCTCACCAAGGGGTGAAGACTTTGTCTGTGGTACAAAGAAAACCTTGACCTTATGGCCTTCATGATCCTCTGCTGAATGTACATCACTGCGCTTGATATGGATGGCTGGGTCAAAGGAAGTGAGGTTTGGTACAGTAAACTCGCCGAGATGTGCTGTAGACCAAAAGGTTGTTTTGAGGCAAGCATTGATGGCAGCGTCGAGGGGAACAGAGATGTTGAGACAATTGCATAGCTGAGAAATGAGATGTGTGGTGAATGGATCCCGCTTTGCTCTCTTGGAAGTGGATGGTGCAAGTGCCACTGCTCCGTCAAGGGTAGCTAGCATTTCTGTCTTGGTCATGGTCCATGGCATCCCATGTAATGTGTGCCATGCCTGAAGTGCATAAAGATGATTACCTAATGCATTCCCGGAATAAGAACCTGCACAGGCTGATAGAAATGAGAGCACAAGAGTGGGATCTGCAGGGCAGCGCTCTGCATCAGGAACCCCCCGAAGATCACAAAATACATGGTAAACCAGCAAACCTGAGCCATATGTCTCTCTGGTCCCATGAGCCCAGGAAGCAGTTATGACCGTAAGTACTCGAGATAAGTCATGCTCAGTCAAAGCTGTTGAAGATCCAAGCTTACGTGTTGAGACTGGTAACCAGAGTAACAGGCGGTCCCGAGCCAAGCAGTGGGGGCGTCGGGGTGAGGGAAGAGGAGTCAGCCCTGGCTGGTATGGCCTTGGATGACCTTGGGATGTAGGAGAGGGAAGTAGAGCTCCAAAGCAAGGAACCCCATTAACTTTCCCAGTCAATGTTGAGGAGAGAATGTTCCTCTCGGAAGTGCTCCTCATTGAAACATTCCCGGGCACAAGTATCCTGAAGAGAACGGTTAATGAGTCGTGCAGCTGCTCGGGGATATCTACCCTCCCGGTGGAGTTGGAGTTCCATGGGGGTATAGGGGGAGGCAGCATCAATGAGGAAATGGTTGAGACCAGGGGGAAGGTCAACAGGTGGTAAGAGGAGATGTTCTGGTGGGAATTGACCTCGGGAGGGGCCATCAGCAGGGTTTGATGCACTGGGGACATATGAGTGTATGGTGCTACTGATGCCGGATTTGTCAAGGAAGAGGTGAAGTCGACAGAAGACATGGTTGACTGCTGGGTTGCGACTCCGACAGTTCCACCATCCCTCAATAACTCCCTTGTTGTCGCCATAGAGTCTATGGTGGGCACCTGAGTCATCAGCACTGACAAGTGCATAGACAAGGAGTTCAAAACCAATGGCCTCAGCCCACTGGATATCACGTTTGCCATCGAGTGTCTGCCATCCTGGAACCAAACGCCATGCACACCAGAAACGACCCAAGACAATCGCAATTCCAATGCCGGAGCTGGCGTCAGAGAATGCACCAACATCGGTGAGTTCAACAGGGCAGGGGATGGGTCTCCGATAGGGACTTGAGAGCATAGTCGACCACCAGTCAAGATCTGCAGATAGTCCATGGGGGGAGTGATATGGGACACAAGGACGGTTGTGGTAGACTTGCAGCATGGCTTCCAAGCTGGTGAGGTAAGCACGTCCTGTAAAGAAGACCAAAGAAGCATGGAGGAGCTTGCCATAGAGTTTCTGTACCTCCTTGAGGGAGTGCGTTGACTGTGCAGACCAATCAGCGATTGACTGTAAATACTTCTCTGCTTTACCCTCTGCCAATGAGACCGTGCATTTCTCAAGATCCCAGGACAGACCAATGAATGTGTTCGTTGAGGAGAAAGGGCGGTCCTGTTAGGGCTGAGTCAAAATGTACTGGAATCAGAAAACGTGCGGGTTTCCAAAGGGGGGACAAACGGGAATTGGCTTCAACTTGTAAGAAGTTGCGCCCTTCTCTTGACTAGCGTATATTCCCTGATTTCGAAGTTCAGATGGATAACAGCGGAAATCCACAGTAATCCACGATTATGCGCGTCGAGTTTACAAGCACAAGAAGTGTAGAGTTTCGAGTGAATTAATGTTACAATATTCGAACTGGAGTGCTCGACCTAGAGTCCGAGCTTATATACTAGTTACATAGTATCTACAATGTTCTGGGTTTATCTACAATTTACTTATAATGTTATTTTCCGTTAATGTACATCAGATATACGCGGGTTCCCAAAGCATATAGCGTTTTCTTCAAACGTCTACTTGACTCGCAATGAATCATTTCCCTTTCATGGTTTGCAGATGGATCTCGTCGGTGATCCACGGGTTTGCGACGGGTTTCGCGCAGCCAAAAGATCGGTGCGTGACAGTATTTCCCCCTTAGTGCCGAGCCTACGAGGCACGTGAGAGTTCAAGTTCCCAAATCGGTAATTCATCTTTTTTCCTTCTCAACCACATCATCCAATAACCTCATCAAAAATGCCATCCTCATCCGCTAACCCTGGCCCATCTGTTACAAAGAAGACGGCCACTGAGCTCGAAGCAGAGCTCGCTGCCATGGAGGAGGAAGAGGCGGCCGAGCTCGCTAGGAGAAAGGTGCACGAGGCGAAGAAGAAGGAGCTTGCGGAGCTTGCAGAGGCGAA
>QOVE01002803.1:0-16078 GCA_003521275.1 Tricholoma sp. MG99
GATCCCAGGTTTCTACTTAGACCTATAGGGTTTCAGTGGATACCCCGGGTTTCTCAATAGAATAAGCCGATTGGGTGTCCTTTTCTTTTTTTAGAATGTGGCTGAAAAACTGTACAGGACTCGGATCACCACATCAGTGAAGCATAAGTATATGTTTCAACAAAAATAGAAATGTAGTTAACAATACTAGTTACGAGAATACACTGTGCACCAGTCTCAAGCATGAGAACTTGAGATCGTTGTGCTATCTGAAGCCGAGGCTTCAGGGCTCGGCTCGGGCTTCATATAGCTTGAGCCGAGCCTTAAGCCNNNNTCAAGCCCTGACCAAAGGCCCGGCTCGGCTCACCCTTTTAGGGCCCGTCAGCCCGGGCTTCAGGGCTTTGAGCCGGGCCCTGCACATCACTAGTCCACAGCCAGATTCCCCCTTCAGGTTGCATGGAAAGATCGATCCTCTTCCAATAGACTCTAGGCCTTCCAACGGTTGTAAATAATTTAAAATAGGTGCCAACAGTATAGCTTAACGTGAAGCACAGCGACGTTTACGTCGACTTCCACCGTTTTGGCTAAACTCTCGTCTCTTTGTTATCATTATCAGCATCCTTCCCACTATGCGGTCGGCACAGCAGGTGACCAAGTTACATCATTTAAGGGGATGTTGGCGAACCTTATTAAGTAGAACCTACGTATCTTGCACTACTTGGCACCTACAGCCTACAACAAGGCGGGCGCCAATCAGTCGATTAGACAGCTGGCGGCGAACACGCGACATCGAGCCATAAGACGGGTGATTGTCCTGCGGTTGGCTTCCCAGCCTTCCCCTCTCATGTTATATGGCACCCAAAGTGTGCTACCAGTTCCAGGCCTCCGAAACCTGTACATATGGCGAGAGGTGCAAGTTCAAGCACGTTGTAGTCCCTCGTCCTTCGATAGAGCGACAGGTACGTTGTGAGCAGATATATGGGATGTGGGACGGGTCACAGATCTTTCTTCAAGCGATTGGATCAAACTAGGGCGACGAAGAACAGATTCATACAGGAATATTTCGACAGATATCCCGATTATGAGTACAACGCAAATAACGCTGCACCGGCCGAATTTCGTAGCCTGTGCAAAGTGTTTCGATGGGACAAAGAATCTCGTAATGGTGAAAGAGAGGCCTTTCATATCGCGTTGGTGAAAGAGTTCAACGAAATATACGGAAAGAACGAGAGGAGTATCGCGTCATGGCACACGTTATGCCGTGTATTGGGCATCGCGCCTCTCCCTAGCAGGATTCCTGAATGCCGGCAGGTGTGTCATTCTGATTTCTATTTTAGATCAAATCTGAATTGTCGAAAAGGTGATAAGCGTAACGCACGTGAACCTGATAGACCTCATCAGTTCTTCAGAAACGATTACCATCTTCGAATCGGAACTCGCTCTTAGTAAATATACCAAGGCGAGCAAGAAATACTTTCCACTCGGAAACTCTCGTGCCGGAGGATTTCTACAATATTTGATGCGTCATATTAAGGACCCTAACCAAGATTCGAGAAACGACAACAAGGGCAGGCGTCGTACCCCAAAGCGTTAGCCTGGGTAAGAGAGAGGTGGAATTATGTTGAGTAGTAACGGCTTGTAGGAAGAGATCACGTTGAAACCATCCACTGCAGTGACATATCAATGGTCCTCAAGGTAGAAGCGGTGCTGGGGCTGCTATATCTGAGATACATTGACGATGTGTAAGGGTTAGCGAAGGCATCGCAAGGTGAATGAAAGTCGACCGGTTCCTGTTCCAAGCTGATGTCCCGCCTCGTCGATTGTTCTGGTAGTCAGGGATCTTCTCTGCAAACTAATATACATAAACATTTACACTCCAATCGAACAACAATATAGTTATCACGTTTCAAGCATGTCAAATCCGTGCCTTGAATCCCTCGTAAAGCACAACGCAGGCACAGATGAACAACCCATAGCTCAGCGTTGTCATGAGCACACCCCGACTTCCTTCGCGCCGGATCTCTCCAGTGACCCAATTGATCTCCACGTCACTAGCGCTCACGGCGCCATAAGATTGGTAGGTCGAAAAGAAACTACCAGGAGGGACATATCCGCCGTAATTACGGGATTGGTAGTTCGAAGCCCAAGTATCTTTAACACGAAATATACGTCAGCATGTGATATATATGCAAAACAAGGGTTGACTTACCACGTTCAATACCCTCCTCTCTGAAACCCAAGACATCCAGGATACCGCGGAAAATGGCTCTTGGAACAACATAAAAGACATCGTAGGCAACCGTGAAGGGAAGTTCAGGGTAATATGACCAGATTAGAAGAAGAGTTGCACAAAATCCAGGGTACGTGAGGACTGAAGCGGTCGTTAGAACCTGAGGCTACTCGTACGAACCGCTTGATAGTTTGAGAGTAAAACAGTGACTCAACTAAAATTGTGGACTTGTTCAAGCATTTCATAGATGCCCTGTTTAGTGGGGACAGAAATACAAACTTGGGTCCACGCCGCCATAGTACCTGGTTGAGGTGATTGCGGGAAAGATTGAAAGCTGTGAACCGTGACCATGGCCCAGGGCCCAAGGCTGCGGTCCATCAGAAAATGACGTAAACAAGAAACTGTCAGGCGCCATAAGGCCAAGGAAGATTGCCTATAACTATAAGTAAGTAAGGATGAGTGTTTGTTAAATTGACAACTGTGCTAATGAAAATTACTTGACAAAAGATAACTATGTCAAAAAATTTGGTGCGGTAGTAACAAAAGGTGCCAGTACTTGTACATAGTGAAAAAAAAGTCTTATGTAATATAGAAGCCCTTCATAAATGCCACGTCTGCCAAGGAGTCACCGATCATCGCCACCGATGTCCAGGCAACTTGATACCATCCAGTTCTCAGACTGACTCGACGAAAAGACTGCGGGAGCTGTAAGTACAACCCATACTGGTAATCTCTTCAACTTGATGCGAAACAGCTCTAGGATGACGGTCCAGGGCTTCGCAGCGTCGTTTGGACAAGACTCGCAACGTTCCGCACAGAAATTTCGGGGAAGACCTCATGTATTCGGACCAAAACTGACACATCTCCCGACGTTGACCATAGGCATGCTTGGCGTCTCGATGTTCTGGAGTGTCGAAATGGGATACGCGTCACCCTACCTTTTGTCATTAGGTCTCTCGAAATCCTCAATGGCCGCAGTATTTGTAGCTGGTCCACTTTCCGGACTGGTGGTACAACCGCTTATGGGCGCCTTGGCTGACAATTCGACCTCACGGTTTGGGAGGAGGAGGCCGTATATGTTGCTGGGAACGGGCATTTGTGTAGTTGCGATGTTGCTTCTTGGTTTTACGAGGGGTGTCGCTGCGGTCTTTACTGGTTGGGATAACACTGCGGTAAGTCTTCCCATGCAAAGTCCTCCACTTCGATTCTGAAGATAGAAAAGAATGACAGATTAACAATCATCCTCGCTGTCTTCGCCGTGTACCTAATGGATTTCGCAATCAATGCCGCAATGGCTGTGGACCGTGCCTTGCTTGTCGATATGCTGCCTTCTTCGAAGCAATCATCGGCCAATGCATGGGCTGCTCGTATGAGTGGAATTGGCTCCATGGCCGGATTTTTCGTGTGAGATGCGCGTCGTTTGCACTTTATTCGTCATTATTCTTAATACATCCTGCTCAGCGGCGCAATTCCCTTGCCAAAAATTCTACCCTTCCTTGGCAAGACGCAACTACAGGTTCTTAGCGTAATTGTGTCACTGCTTCTGTTCGGAGGACATGCTTTCACCGCCGCATGTATAAAAGAAAGGGTTTTGTTGAAGCCCCCAGAGGCATCTTCCACGTTTGTTGGACTGTAAATATTTACACCTGTCTGCTCTACTCATTTGATTGTGTTTTAGAAAATCCGACAGTTCCAAAGCTGCAAACCGCTTCCTTGCATCAATTCACGACCTTTGGATAAACACGCTCAACTTGCCAAGAGTAATCAGACAAGTCGTACGTTCTACGCATGCACGTCTTGTATCTACGCGATTTACAGCTTTTCAAAACGCAGTGCATGGTCAATTTGTTGTATGTCTCAATTTATGTCCGTTGCCCAGTTGACGTAAACTGACGGATGCATCTAGCGCCTCGATGGCATGGTTCCCTCTCATGTTTTATACTTCCGTCTACATCGGTGACCTCTACAAACGTGCCAATCCTCTTGCCTACGATGACCTTGACGTGGAAACACTACGCCAGAACGCCCTGGCTCGTGATGCAGAAGCAGCGCGACTAGGCTCCCGAGCATTGTTTTATTCATCAGTTATGACACTGGTCATCATCTGGCTTTTACCAGCACTCGTGGCAACTCCTGCTAGCGAACGGTCCCACTCTGCTTCATGCGATTACAGACCCTTGAACACGAACGCTATAGACGAGTCTGTCAGAGGAGTCGGTGATAGCATCGAAAGCGACCAGGAAAGAGGTGCGGGTATCCAGCAACGACGGAACCCTTCCATTGTTCAGCCTGGGGAGGGTGCGACCAAGTGGAAGATCCTGGGCAGGACGTTCGAGCTAACCGTTCCGGAGAGGATGAAGCTCGATTTGGCGACTTTGTGGGCTTTTGGTCACCTTACCTTTGCCTTGTGCATGTTCGGCACACTGTAAGTCTGAAATCCTCTCTTTTCCCCCCATTTTCTGAGTTTATCTGAATGGATTGTAGATTTACAGATTCCGTAGCGGGCGCGACTTTTCTGATCGCTATGACGGGCATTTCCTCGGCCATGGGACAGTGGGCACCGTTCTCTCTTGTGAGCAGTTTTTTTAACGAACCTGTGTAGCGTCACTGCTTACTTTGCAAACCAGCTGGGAGAAGCGATACTCAAAGAGCCTGATTCAAGTGCCGGCGAGCCTATCCCATTAGCAGACACTCGATTACCAACCCATGATCTAACAAGAGAAGAGTCGGATTCCGATCTTGACGGGAGTGACGAAGAGAGTTTCGGCGCAGAAGCGAATGTACTGATGGGTAGTGGCTTTGCGCGATCAAGCCGACTAAACATCCACGACGGGGATATTGGTGACGAATGGACTGGTGATGACGCTGACGGCGTTCCGAGTGCAGAACAACCTCAGACGGGTCTGAGTGGTAAGGCCGGTGTCATTTTGGTATGCCCAACTGTCCACTTCCTTTCAAATATGCTCCCTCTGATAGCCTAATGCCTGCTACAGGGTATTAACAACATATTTATTGTCGTTCCGCAATTTCTCATCACAGGCGTGTCGGCGATCATTTTTGCCATCTTTGACCCCATTCACACCCGTGGAGCTGTACTCTCCTCAGAATCCGTGACCGTAAACGGAACGATGGCCATTCGCATAGCCAATGCAGCAGCCGGAACTGCCAGGGCGATTGCTACTAGAGAGGACTCCCTAGAATACGATAGCGATGGGAAGTCTAATTCGGTAGTGTATATTTTTAGGCACGTGGTTTCTCAGTCCTTCAAAGGTTTACATTTACTGACCTGGCTGTTGTCTTACAGATTGGGTGGTGTAGCATCGTTAATTGCGTTTGTACTAGCCTGGCGTCTCGCGGGGGAGATGAGGCGTCTATACTGATTTAGATAACAGGAGTTCTGACTCCAGTCTGATCCCTTCCCTGTATCCTAGATTTCTTTCTCATGAGGTTTCCTGCTCATTTCTTGTTCTGTGCCTTGGGACAGCATCCCAGCAAGTGGTTTCCAAGCCTACAGTGGGTGCGAAAGCATCTTGAGCGTCGAGGCTGTCGATTACTGCGATCTATTCTTTTGCGTTTGACCCTCGTTCGTGAGCGGTGTGCACGGAACTTATCAGAAGTACGTCACTATTTTGCACCTCAAAATTCTGTTTTCATATCAGATCTAATGAACCATGCGCTTGTGCCGACTATTACTGACTCGATGACTCGAACTCGGAAGTTTCCGATGTTGATCATCTTCCGCGCTTCGCATTCTAGGTTGCAACGTTTACTACCTGTCGAGCGATTCTTTGTTGACATTACCTTCGAGCGCCTAATTCAGTGGTTGATCCAGATGACATCGTTCACACCCGGACCGTCAGGAATTCAACTTCTCCTGCATGCCGGCTATCATAACCTATTAATAACCAGCCTAGACTTTTAGTCTCAGCCATGATTGGACTGAGTCTCCTATTTCCTTAATCTGACATCTACAAAAGATTGCCTGAATCAAGCCTCCGGTTTCTCGCTCAGCTCAATAGGCGCCGTTCACGAGTTCAAAGGTGCGCATACTCGGCTCAGAAACGTGTTAGCCTAATGGAACAAACTTTGATTCAGCGCAGCTAGGCTCTATTGTACATCCCATAGTGTTTCCAATTTTACCACATCTACGGCGAAGCCTGAACGATACAAGCCACGACAACTCCAGTGACATTGCATCGAATCTTTCCAAACTTCAGCCTCAGCTACATCAGTGCGACGGCGTTATCATGACAATCGTCAATCATCCTCTCGTAATAGGCCCGGGTTCTCCAGAGCTTGCTGATCAACCTTCTGGACCTACATGCAATGTTGAATTGCGGAATTCCACAGCTTCTGATCTTTTCGTTGTTATTTCCTACTATAGCAATAACATTACGGTTCACAGCGACGAGAAGCACGAGAATAAATCTGACTCCATCATCAAAATCAAAGTCCGGCATTCAAAAATATTAGCCGACATACGTCTCGAAGGACCTCCAAAGTTCACGGTCTTCAGATCCTGGCCTCGATCTCCTTCCGACAGAGCAATCCCCGATGAACTGCACTCGATACATCGTGGAAAAACTACGCCAAATGGGTTGCCTTGGGGAGCGACTGTCTTCGACTTCTATCACTTTGCACTGGATTCCTCTGATTCGTCGAATATCTACTCAGGCAGTCAACTTTTGGAGTGGTCGAAGGCGATTGGTGAGGCAGGTTTGGCCAAAGATGAGATTGAGTGGGCTAGCATGGAAGAGATGCCTCGAATAGTTGAGCTGTACCCTCCGAGTACGTCGGTGGTGATACAGGAGGAGAATATCCGAGCTCGAAAAGATGGATGGGGGATACCAATGCCCAACGATGTGGCACTAGACTCGATCGATTGTGCTTCTGATGGCGAACGAGTGCGTCCTCTATGCCTTTCACTCATGTTGACTAATCCTGCCATCCAACCAGTCGATATCCACACCTCCAAATTATCAAAGCCCATGGCCTCTCGTTCCTTTCAGCTATCCAACAGAATGTCTGCAAACCCATATTCCTATCCATAGACTACCGAAGAAGATCGTAGTGCACGACCCATGGAATCTCCTTGCCATGGATAGCCAAAACCGTTACGGCAAGGGACGCTCTGAGAGTATGACCAGAGACACTGACTGGCTCGAGAAACCAGACATCATCCACACGTACAACCTCAACCTCTCCTCAGCGGGGGAAGCTCGTCTGCGAGAAGAACTCGAAATCATTGACAAGGAGTCCCGTTTCAATAGCTTGACAGAGCCAATTTCGCAGACGAATGAAATAAAAGGTGGCGCAGAGGGATTGCATGGTTATTTTCTCCAATCGCATGCTAATACATCGCCTGGCCCTATTGTTCCTCCCATTTTCGTTGCCCACGGTCTGCCACCATCGATCGGCGCCAGCACGATAGTACAACCGCCGCATAATGACGATGCGATGGAGGAAACTCATCTATATCTTTCTCCTGCTCACAATGCCGGAGCTGGAAATCATTCGATTGCATATAAGGCGGAATGGGAGGTTCCACGTACGACATTCTTACCGCCGGCACTTAGGAGTCCAGTGTTATGTAAAGAATGTGTTGAAGATGATGTTAAGAGGATTTTGGCTGAGGAAGATGGAGAGAACGGCGAAAGGATGCAAGCGCAATGGAAGGAGAAGAGTGATTCAACAAAAGGTCGCGCAAGTTGTTAGGCCTTCAGTTCGAGTCAGGTTTGCTCGCGCTGAAGGTCCCGGATGCGATATTCTCGACGACAAAGCAGACGACAACATTTGCGAGCCGTACGTGGTCTATCCCGAAGACACAACGTACAAGATTGAAATAGAGGGCCCTGTTAGAGTCATTCGGACTACTATCGCGTGGCAAGACCCGTCCAGGCCCTCTTGTGAACATCCATTGCCACAACTACCCATTCCCCCGACGGCAAAATTCCGTGTGATCGCGAAACTCTCTTTGTCCCGTGACGACCACTTGGAGCGAGAAGCGCTGAATTATCAAAATTTCGATCAGCACATGTTTGAACATTGGAGCGGACTAAACAGATTGTCTTCCCAAGATTGCCTCAGCCCCTTTGGGGCGATCGTACCTCAATTTTATGGACACTATATCCCTCAGTTAAAGGAGGATGAGATAGACGAATGGATTCCGTACTATTTATCGACTCAGCAGAAGAGCGCCGACCAGTCCGAAGGAGCGACCAAATTCAATCGTGGGTACCTAAGTCCCATCCTGTTGCTCGAAGATTGCGGACAAACGATCGGTCGTCTTACTGATAAGATGGAACGGTGAGTTTCAATGATAATTGGCACTTCTAGTATGAGGTTATAGGGTTCTGATGTATCTCGTTGTCCAGAAACGAAGTATTTTCCCTCGTACACCGTTTCCATAGCGCGGACTGGGCGCATGGTTCCATTGCGGAACGCAACATCCTTGTTCAACCGGGACCTCTCAATATGCCTCCAGAAGCACGAACAGGACGGAGCTTCAGGTTGATTGACTTTGGCAGATCTATAAAAGCCTCAGACTCGGATACTATCATGGTCGTCTATCCACGGACAAAAAATCACTGTGGTACTTGTAGTATCAATATCTTTAGATAGTACCGTTAGTCGCTGTAGCCTGTTGTCGATACAACTGCACAGAAATTTGGAAGTTGGCTTACAATTAAATTGGTTCGTAATGTGCAAGAACTCATTCCGAGTCGTTGTCCTCACTGTAATCGCTAGTCTTCAAATTGTCGTCGTTCACCTTGCATAACCCTCCAGCATAAACCTGTTTCAAAGACTAGGAGGGAACGATTGATGGTAGAATATGTTCAAGTCTATGACCAGCATTAGAAATCATGGAGATTATAGTTCTTGGTGCTCAGGTAGAAAGTTGCAATGTTTTCCCTGCTCCCTTAACGTCCAGCTGTGACGATCCAAGAATATCGCTGCTCTACGCGATGACAACCAACTGAAGATCACCTGCCAGTGGCAACTGGGTCTGTGACCATATTCTGCTGAACTAAGGGTGAGCGAAGACAACCACATCAGGCTGGCCATAGCTTCTCGAGACCACATTTCCAATGTAGGCTCACTAGCAGTTTTTCCAGGGAAGTGACCATGGGTGCACCTTCCAGCTGCTAGGATTTGTATTGTAGCTTCTAGGATCAAGGGGGCTCCGGAAAAAAAAAAAAAAAGACCTGGGGTCTTGTGAAAATGATCCAAAAATGAAGCCGAAAATGAGCTGAAAATGGCCCAAAAATGGCTACAGTGAACAACCCTATTGATGTCAGAGTTGTAGAAGTTAAAACCAGCTTTGGCTTATCTGCCAGTGGGCAAGTGGTCCTTTCCGTGCATTGATGCGGGATCCTGATTGCCCTGTCATTATTGATGGGTGCGAATATATGCTGCGCAATCATAACCAATCGAATCTCACCGCTGTTATTCGATCACAATGAAGAGGTGTATTATTTCAGGTTTTCAACTTTATTGTCACACGCATTCATATCTCTCCAAAAGATCCTGCTAGCGGATAGCCCCAGGAGTGGTGTAGTAGGTGTATTAAAGTGGGTGGGGTGCATCGGAAGGAAGGTCGATACGTAATGGATCACAGTATGCACCACTGATGTCTACGCGATGACAACTAACTGAAGATCACTTGCCAGAGGCAACTGGGTCTGTGGCCATATTCTGCTGGATCAAGGGCGAGCGAAGACAACCTCATCAGGCTGGCCGTAGTTTCTCGAGACCACATTTCCAGTGTAGGCCCACTAGCAGTTTTTCCCCATCAACGTACATCACTGGAAGGTAAAGCAAGTGTAATGCTCACATTTATGTAACCTCCATCACCAGCCCTCGAGAATGTTCCTGAACGAAACCAATAGATCTCGTAGCTGTTGAGTTATGACCTTCAGAAGAGGCTTCATAGCATACGAGAGGTAATGTTCACCCTATCGTCGCTACACTGAGGATCATTGGGACCTCGTGGTGCATATGACCCCAGTCGACGCCCCACGTCCCATCAAATGCGTAAAGATGTGGTGAATGGCATACAACATAGTTATATGTGCTGTCATTCTCATAAAGATGGTTGACTACATTATAAGTGAAATATTCACGACGCTACGCCGAATCACAGAGTGAACGTTAATAATGGGAGGAGCATTGAATTACTACTCACGTCGTCATCGCCGGTGGTGATGTCGATAATAAGGTAGACCAAGGATACAAGTATTCCTGCCACGGCGACAGAAACAATGTCCTGGCGTGCTTCAATTGCTGAATTACGAGTATCATTTGTACCAACGTTCGGTTCGTAGCTTTTAATCAACTGTGAATCATCATAGCCGTCGTACACAGGAGGAACACCGTGACCAGGGAATGCGGGCATTGATAGAATTGTGGGCATAGCCAATGCATATGCGAGGATGTGTAGTAGCAAAAGCGATATTTTCATTCCGAGGGAGATGTGGAGCGGCTGAAAAAAACTCACGCTATGTGTGGAAGGCTCGACGGTGAGGCTGGCAGCTATTTATTCCTTGATAACTTTGGTACCTACCAACGAGTCAAGCAACTCGGCGGTTCACGACTTGAAGCGCTCATGACTCTCATGATGTTATCACAGGTTAAGCGGCCTGACGAAGGATCTGTAAAATCTCCTGAACTGGTTCAAACATAAGCCAGAGTTGTGGTGTGCCTTTTCGCGGTCGTCGTAGTGAAGGAGACAGGGAGAATGTCCAGGGCAAGGGTGCCGGTTTGAAAGCGCACATTGTTGACACACATCATGATTCCTTTCGACGTTATCAGACGGAAGAGTAAGATATTCGCTCCCACAGTCATCAGTGGACCATATAGCGGAGGAGGTGCCATTGACTGCGATATCGTCATTATCGTGAGCGAGGATGCCAAATTCGCGCTGCCTCAAGCTCAAGAGAGGGTTGTATCAGGGCCTAAGTATATGAACAATCGACTAGTAACTTCAGTGCGAAATCGAATATACGTAATATACGTAAAACTGGACAAGAACTCACCGACATATCACATGGACGGAGTACTATCATGGTCGTCGTAGCGATTTCTTCCACTTGATCCATTGATTGTTATCTTAAACAATTGTCAACTAAGCGAGTGGAAAAAGAGACAATGCTCGCCATTTTATTGGACCATCTACTGGAGAAGTTTTTGAAAGTGGCCCATCGCTGAGCCGTTAGTCGGCTTCGTGTTGGTAGTACTTATAGTTCAGATATTAAGAAAAGCAAAGTCACATGGTTCGCGCGGAACAACGTCGCGAGAGTTGCGGTCACAGTCGTTATGTGAGTTTTATCATTACATATAATAACTATATAATTACATAATATGTAAAAAATAAAAAAATAAAAACTACTCACACGTCGAAATGAAAATTTGAGTTGAATTTATGGCGTCGCCACACCATAGTATGGCACTATAACTGTTTGTACATTGTACGATGTTTCTAATTGTTTCTTCCATTGAGATACACATCTAATAAAAGCACTTGCGTATGTTTCAACCAGAGCCCTCACTGGCAATCGCTTCATCATCCAAATCATCAAAGTATTCTGGCAAGACGAACGCGAGCTTCCTCCGATCCTCCAGCTTTGCCGCAATCGATCTTGGCATGATGCTGAATTTCATCGAGCCGACTTCCTCGAGAAGCAGCTCCGTGCCTTCAAGCACATTCGCACGAGGATCGTGGGCATTGGTATCCCCTAGCACAATCATATTGGGATCTTGTGCAGCGTTGGATCCGCTGATAGCGAGGTGCAGATCTTCGAGGATGGTTGCAGCTACGTGTCGAGAAGTCTCTGCGTTCGCCTTGAGAGTCTTCAATACCTCCGCAGCAGTAACAGCCTCCGAGTGAGGGCGCCACGAGTCGTAATCGGTCACCGTCGCAATAAGAGCGTAGCTATACCAACGATACATTAGTAAATCATGCAACCCTGATTCAGAAAAAGTCACCTTAGTTCAGCTTCCCGCGCTAGCTTGGCTTCAGGCAACACGCTCATGTTAATCAGATCCCCACCCCACTGCCGATACATCAAGCTCTCTGCCCTCGTTGAAAACTGCGGACCCTCCATGCACACGATGCACTTATCGGTAAACAGCTTGACCCCCCTCCCCTCAACCTCTAACGCCTTCCTCACACGATCTTCCAGCCACCTAACCAGCTTTCCGCTGAATGGATCACCGAACGCCGCATGGGCCACTATGGCCGTGCCCTCGAAGAAGGACGCAGGACGTATCCCCTTGGTGCGGTCGATGATCTGCGTCGGGAGGACGAACGAGCCGGGGGAGCACTCTTCGCGCAGGGAGCCGACGGCTGAGAAGGCGAGGATGGCGCGGACGCCAAGCGATTTGAGGGCTGCGATGTTGGCACGTGAAGGAACTGAGGAAGGGGACAAGGAGTGGCCTGGTCCGTGTCTGGCGAGGAAAGCGATCAGCGTGCCAGATGGCAGGGAGCAGATTGCTATTGGCGAGCTGGGGAAGCCCCACGGCTAGATATGTAAGATAATAGAATAAAGGGATAAGCATAGAGACTCACTGTTTCTGGGTTTACATGTCTCCTGCGGTTATTTTCGGATAAACCACCGTGTTGAACATGGAATATCAGAAGCTACTCACACGAATGTCAGGTTATCGAGATGGTATAAACCACTCCCGCCGATTACACCGATAAGGACTGTAGAGGTAATGAGCAGAGAGATACAAGTGCATGGAATCCATACCTTTATCGCTTTTCATCTTTACAAGCGATGGACAGCACTTGAACGCGGCTTGACTCCAGCTGGCAGTGCGGCCTGTGCCAATTACGATGTCACAGCGTGATTAAGTCACACAATTTTGTCTTATGTCATAGCCACGCATCTGCCATCGCTACGCCGTCTTTCGTCTTCGAGAGGAACCGTCTCGTATCTCCACCTCTTCCAGGCACTTGCGGGAACTGAACGCCATTACCGCCGATCTCTCTCTGACCTCCATTTTCAGGCAAAACTGTAGACTGGCTCATCAAAGTAGCGAGGGCTTATATTATTGAGCCTGGTGGTCTGGCAGTGAAAAATTATGGAGGCCGGTGGCGCAGGGGGAGTCATTTTGAGGCCTGACATAGCCAGACATGCATGATATAGCATCAAGAGGCACAGCTGCCAACATCAATTAGCATCAATTACGTCTCGCTTGATTCCTCGACGCTTTGGCAATGTTTCAGTCCAACATGCCTTTCAACGCTTCCCTGGTTTTCCTACTATAGTCGACAGATACGACACTCTCATAGGAATCCCCCTCGTCTCAACGTTAGACCCATGGGCGGATAGTTTCCAGCCGAGAAACCCGGCCCTGAACTAACCAGTTTGTCACGGCTGCCAGATTATTCTCACCATGCGCACGACCCCTTATTGAGCCCCACAGGTTGGCGTATTCAACTGACGCTACGCGCGGTACATATATCCTTCAAAAATTCTCCACCGCTGAGTCGCTGACTATCGGGCATTCAGCAACATACACTACTTCGCTCTGCTTTTCCGTATGAGGGACGACGACGGTGACGAGAGCGACAGGGATTTTGATGATGACAGAAATATCGCAAACCCTCGCTATCCGTCTCATCTTTGGGAACTTTCCGAGGTCAGGGAGTGTCAGCGATTAGAGCGACACCGGACTATATTGAACTCCGGTCAGAGTCCGGTGTCTCTATCAGGTGAAGTCTGCAACTTGTCACGCTTGGGGACCACTCATCTCGGTTTTGTCCCATTGGCTACATACCTGCAATTACTCCGAGCAGAGATTCGTACCACAATAGCAATCTATTGATGAACCATTCAGACACGTTCGTGCTCTTGACTTCTTCTAACCTCTCCAAAAGCCGATTGTAGTCTTCGTTGATAGGGTACCAACTCCTTTCACGTATCCACTATTTCCAGGTGTAATTCCACATGACCGCGTCTGCTGTGATTTTTCAACACAAAAGTCCGTGGCTAAGCGGTATCATAATAGCCTGAGCGTGCATGTACCATTAGTGGCGGTTTGCCACTGGGCAACTTCAGCGAAATCAAAAGGAAGCATGACCGACGAATCGGACGTCGAAGCTACAGCTTAAGTTCAAGTGCTTCTGAGTTCGCCTCGGCGGCTGAGCGCTGATATATGATACAGGAAGTGTTCTCTTGTCGATTTGGCGATTATCGTAACAGCTCCACGCCAATGATCAGTATCGATCAGTGCTTACACTCAAGTTGTAACCAAGTTGTAACACCGAAATCTTCCTCAAGGTTTTGTCGATATGATGCTCTATACCTCATATTTATCCATTTTGTTGGTTTCGACAGTGCTGTTGGCGCGTCGAGTCTGCGGCTTCGCCGCCTCTGCCCCAGAAAACACCGAGCCGCTCGGTTCCTCGAAAAGTAGACGCTCCCTTAAGATTCTTAAGGAGGACCAGAACGCTCATTCCTGCCGAGTTTCCTCTAGCGTCGATCTGGGATTCGTCCGTCCCACCACCCCCTTTCCCGCCATGAGCTGCTTGGGCCACTCGCTTTCAATCTTACTCTAAAAGATACTNTTTGCTTTATCAAGTTATCAGGCTCTGACCTCTAACTCATTACGGTTGGTGGGCACTCTGCGCCACGCAAGGGTTCATTTCTTCAGAACAGCCTAACAGGAAGAGAACAGCCACCCGCCTGGTCCCACCGCTATATCAGCAGTGAGCTTAAACTCTGCCTCACTGTCAAACGAGAGGTCACGATATTCTCTCTTTAGACTATCGTCAGCAATTACTTCTTTTACTATATACTACATCCGTCTTCCTCTTCCAAGTTCAAGTTGGCGTTGCCAGGTTGGTTCACCCAATTTTTTAACCATATACATTCCATTAGTATAATTTTATAGTTGATGTGGTGTAATTTAGTGATCAGTCAATCCTGGTGAAACACTCGGTAATCGGTAAGTGACTAGTGATGGCTGTACTATTGTGGCTGTGAGTACAGTATCCCGGGCCACAGCAACTTAAATGATACAACTTCAAGCTGAACAAATTATTTCCAATTCAAGTCCAGGCGTCATCAACCTGAGGCATCTGCAGTGCTCGCTTCTGATTTATATTGCAGTTTATCAATATTTACTCCCTGGTAACTGTAGCCTGCTGCCTGTGTTTGCCAGTGGTTGAGCCTGAGGTGGTTTCCCATTTAAGAGTCGTCGATTATGAAAATTAATCTAGAAGAGCTGGACTTTTCTATCACTCGGTTAGTTTGTGAGTCGCACTTCCTCAGATAAAGGTATGTATCATAATTCACGCCTGCGTGTGCGCAAGTCTGAAATACATCCGGCGAGTCATAGTCACGGTGTACCATTCCCAGGGTACTAGACAAGCAGGTCGTCCACCCTTGGCAATCATTTAAATAGCATCTGCGCTAGCGCTACCACTCGCTCACTGACAGGCCATTGCCACACCAGAGTCGGACGATGGTACTCTGCAACATTCGGATACCTACACTTACACTTCTCCGAGTCATCTTCTTAGTATATCTCAGTGCAAGCATCAACATCGTTCCCGCAGCGCCTGTCGACGAACGGATCGGGACGTTACAGAGCATCCACGCACGATCAGACGATCCCCGACAGCAACAACATGGGCAATCTCCTATCTCTCCGAGACATTCACTAAATCACCAAGACGCTGCACACCTCTATTGGTTCCGCCTATTTGCAATTTTCAATGAAAGGCTGGAACGAAAGGTGGCTACTTACAGGTTCCAGATGAAGCAGAAGGACGAAAAAAAAGACGCGCCAGAACGCTTTCAGAAGCTCACCCTATTTTGGACGTTCATCATAAATGAACATGTAGCGTTCCAGAGGCTC
>QOVE01002808.1:0-23084 GCA_003521275.1 Tricholoma sp. MG99
GATTGAAGCGCTGCTAGAGAGGATGGAGACCCAATGGGATGAAGCGCAGGAAGCCAGTGATGGAAAGAGGTCGGAAATAAAGAAGGTGAGTCAAATTTGTGGGTCGACAATGTACGCAGCATAATTTTCTTCGCTAGATCATTCAAATTACTTGCAGACTGAAAACGCGCAAGGAGTAGGCAGAGCGCTTCAATCGCGCTGAATTTCGGGCCTTTGTTATGAATGGATCGGGCCCGGGGATGCATAGGACTCGAATTAAGTCTGCTAGCTCATCTGCGTAAAATCTAGTCTTCAAAATCGTGGTGGAGGTTGATATCGAGACTACTTGTTGTTACTACTTAATCACGAAATCCTTCTCAACCGGAACCGATACAGACAATCCCAGGTTGGCAGTCCCTCCAGAAATTCCATCGTGATGCGACAGCCTCCTTGTTCAGGATGAGTTCAGTTGCAACGGGGCTGGGTGCCTGAGTATTGAGTGAAGCACTAGCAGCAGCCCAGTAAAGATGAGAAGAGAAAGTTGTTTTGTTCAAAGTTTGGAAGAGGGTGTGAAGCGTGCGTCTACTCAGTGCAGGCAGAACACCAAGTATCATGTTTCGTAGGCTGTTTAACATAGTGGCCAGAGGGTATGGTAGCTTGAGAAACCGAATAAGTCAACTGGTTCGACACACTCCACTGAGCTGATGTGAGCTGGAGCCACAGCCGAAACAAGCCGAGGCTCCAGCTTCGACGGAAAATCGCTAAGGTACGAACCAAAATTAGGTTTGAACGGGTTGCTGAAGTGCTCTAATCTCTGTGTAGCATTCAAGTTGATTTACTGACAATTGTTCGGAATCAACTTGAATGCGTGTGAATAGCTTTCAGGTACGATGGCCTGTTGAACTTCAACTTGAGTGTTGAAGGTTGCTCATGACGTCGACCTGGCAGGAGTCACTCTACGTATACTTGTAAAGTCTTCTCCTTCAACACTCACCAGTCACCTCATCCTTGCCTCATCCCACTCTATCTCACTCTTATTGGCATCGAAACCAGCATTAGTATAGTTCTATCTTCTTTCCGATATGATTGAGCCCATTCTTGTGTATAAACAGCCGTGGGTTCTTCGCGGTAGGCATCTCTGATACCAGGTACGTCTATAAATGAAGACAAGTGATCGATACCCAGTCGATACGTGCCTTACATATCCAAATATGTCAAGTACCAGAGGGCTTCGCCAAGATTGAAGACAGCGCGCCGCAGATCCCCTTTTCACCGTGAGGTCAAAGAGCCACATGGGCGATATACACGGTCGGTTCAAATAAGTAGAAGTGACAAGAGTGACCATTGTGATTGACAGCGCATACTTATCCCTCCAGGCACTTGTTCCGCATGCATACTTTCTCCAATCATGGACAAGAAGTTATGTAATGGTGGCAATACCCGGATTGCCACTGTAGTAGTATGTGCAGATCTTACCGATATGTTCAAGGGGAGGCTGCACCAGCTGCACCGCGAGGGAATTCGACTGGTCGTCTTAAGGGTAGCAGGGAACTTGTCTGAACCCCCTCCTTCAAGTTCCGCCATGACATTTATCGCCACCTTCCGAATTGTCGTTCTTAGTACACTTCCCTCGTCTCTACTAATTATACTGCTGATGTTCTCTAACGGCTTGTCCTTTTTTTTTTTCGTTGCATAGGTCTTTCGCTGTTCCTTAGCGTTGTTATCCTGGGACTTGGTGCATATTATACCCAAGGATCGACACGCAGAGCACTCAATTTCGAGATTGTCGCTTTCCTGGCCTGGTGTTTATCTATCCTAACACTTCCCGTGTTGTAAGATCCGTAGTCTTCTGAGTATTATTTTGAACTGAGTTTTGTTTATTCCACCAGTTTATTCCTTGCGGCCACCCGGAAGGGCGCCTTCACATCAAAAATCGCTGTGGAACTTCCGTGCCTCCGTCAGTCTGCTCCCGCCAATTCGTATTCAATTTCGAGTTATAGTTGATGTGGCTTCATGATAGTTATACTCTGTGCACTGTGGATCATTACCTCAGCCCTGACCGTGACTTGGAGCAATGCTCTGTTCCCATCTGGCTGCAGCGGTCTTCTTCGTGCGTTGCCTTTTCTATTGCTTAGCACACCCTTAATTCGTAGGCTTTGCAGCCGATGCTTCGACTTGGTGTCACCAAGTCCTTGTAGTCAAATGCCTCTCTTTCTTGGCATGGATCAGTCGTGAGTATTCCTTAGCGCATCGCACTCGACTTGTTCCTAATCTGTACTGTGTTCCTCCCAGTTTTCACCTACACTGTCACGCTCTTCACGTACGCCCTGATCGCCCATATCCGTGGAAATAGGGTTTGGTGTATGGGTGTCAATGAAGCTACTTTCTTCGCCGCCGATCAGCCAGACGAGAATCCTACAAAACTGAACTCTTCGGTGATGGTCCAGAGATTTACCATGTGAGGGTCCTAGCCCCTCGGAAGATCAAACAATATGATGTCCGAGTTTGGTCCGAGTCAATATAATGTACTGTAGCTCGCTGCCTTTGGGCAAATGAACATCGAATTCAGGACTCTTTGCCATTACTGTCCGACAAACTGTGTGCCCTTTGAGGTCGTGTGCCTCATTTGCATCTAGATACGCCACTGTTGTGCTTAAGATAGTCGTCATGACTGTCATTTATACTGACAGAATCATACTCGACAAGATCAGGTGATGTTACTTTACTTAGAATCTTGACACACACATGTTGAAGCAAATCTTATGAAGTAAAAACAGTAAACAATATACTAAGTAGATATAGTATTTGTTCTATCAGAAGAAGTAAGAAGAGTCTTGGCCCGCAACACAATATGTCACTATTGGGCATCGTCCAGTATAAGAATATTGAGAAGCCTTTAACCGCTCTGCTGATGTCCTCTCCTTCCGGTCGAGAGCCAATCACACTTTGCAAAATATAAGATATGTTTTCTCGATTCAGCCCCCAGTCGTGAACAGTTTCAAGGAATTGTTTGTCTCCTGGATTGCAGTTGCCTCTCTCAGCAAGGCATAGATGCCACTGATGCAAAGCATCAAGGTCGCTATTAAGGGGGCGATGGTGATGTTTTTTGTATGCTCGAATAGGCGATAGGGTAGTCAAATGGGAAGGGGATGACTGATATGCAAGTGATAGACGCTTTAATGTATGTGCCGCATCGTCTGCAGATACTTCCATGATAGTTGTCTGCGCACTGATGTCAGACGCTCTGGTTGATATCCCGGCTGGTAATTCACATATAACACTGACAAGTCGCAATGCATCAGGGCATTCCTTCATGACTCGAGAGTGCAATGAAAGCTCTATCGAGATTTCGATACTTCCTTCTCGATCGGAGGTTCCTCGAATGTTGAGGAGTTTTGTACTTTGGCTACGCCACCGGTCGCGCAGTTTATCAACACTCTCGCTGCCTGTTTGCGCCACTCGTGAAAGTATGGTGACAGCCAGTGGGACATAATCAACGTCGCGCAGCAAGTCGTCCAACGCCGATGTGTGGGTGCTTTCATCAGCTATGGAAAGAAAAGTCTCTCTTGCTGCATCCGGATTCAGCCTGCCAAGTTCGTCGAGTTTGTCCCATGTTACACCGTATGGTTTTTCGATGCCTCGCATGGTAAGAATTAATGTTAAATGTCGGATGTCAGTAATCAGTTGGAGTATAATGGGCATCTGTGCTCGATCCGTTGATCCAGAATGCCAGGATGTTTCGAAATTATCCAGCACCATCAGCAATGGATCAGAGATGCCTTTCAGAGCATCGAGAATTAAGGCAAGTGGATCCCCCTTGGATATGTCTACGCGCAGCGAGGAGGCGATGGCACCCAGAAGTGAAGAACTGGTTCCGCACACTTCGCACCTCACGAAGTGACGACGACCTTTGAAGATATCCCTAACTACGTCATGATGGTAGACCACACTTGCTACCGTCGTCTTGCCAATGCCGCCGGGACCACGCACAATGAGATGAGCTCCAGCAGACGTCCCAGTCTTGATGCGTATGGTCTGGATCATCGACTGGACATAGTCTTCGCGACCGTAGAAACGCATGGGTTGTACCGGTTCCGGTATGATATATCTGTAAGTAATTGTAGTCAGAGGCCCATTCAATCACCTTGACAGATAAGAATATACTAACAATAGAGGTTGCTCGCCGTTCGTGCTAACGCAAGGACCTAAGTCAGGCATCTGATTTAACTGACAGTATTTGAATGGTGAGAGTTAAGTATCCACGTACGAAGTTGAGAAATTGTCATGCAGCCTTGTGGTGTGGAGTGCCTTTGCGACAGCCTTTAACTTCTTAAGGTTATCCACTTCTCGAAGATAAGACTCCGTAAGCGTCACAACTTCCCCCAGTCTATTCCAATCATCCAGAGTAACATCCTGCAAGCCCTCAGGCTGCTCCACGTTGAACAAGTTCATGGAGATTTTAATCAGGGTATCGACAAGAGAAATCGGTACATATCACGGTTTGTATTTTGCAGGTTTCAACTTTCCTGTCCCGATACTGAGGATGCACGAAATGCGGTCAGACGGGTCAAATTGCTCGTATGCCTGGTCGAGTACTTGTTCAATTGGGCGCCTAAACCTCCGTCGATAAACTCCTGAGTCATCCCCGCTTGTCTAATCGTGATCGACTTGAAAAACATAGGTGCCGCGCTAGTCGCGCGTGTAGCTTCCCAGATGGAAGGTTGGAAAAATGTCCCGACACGAGGAGGGTAGGTAGCGATGCAACGTGGACCCGAACTGGCGCTAGCATTTTTCGCGGTGGTTGCGAGAACGAATCTGAATATGTGAATCGTTTAGATATAAATAAACCGGCCAATACGTCGAGATGCTCACGTTTTGCATGCATCTTCACGGGAATCTAACATAGGCGAATCCGCTCCTCCCTCTTCTTTCAACTTATTCTGCACAATCTTCTTAATCTCATTCTCCATGGCCGCCGCACTGTAGCGCGTAAAAATGCCGCCTTGGATTGGTAAACGTAGTCGCGTTTTCGGGGTGCCGAATACAGCTTAAGCGAAATCCGGGTAAAGCTCGAGAGCCTCTTTAGTAGACATGCGAAGTCTGCCGAGAAATAGAGCGTTCAATCTAGAGCAGAATTAGATGTAACGCGTCAACAAAACAGCAGGACGCAATGGAGCATACCCTCCGGTACTGGTACCCCCGATGAGATCAAAATATTGATAAGGATACGGTGTCACTTGTAGACTATAAGTACTCAGTCTTTACGGTCTCCATGATGTTATCGAGGATAATAAGCTGGATAAGGCCACGAATACCACCGCGTCTAGAGGATCGAAGTCAAGTCACGACAGGCTAAGGTTAGATAGACCATGAAGGACTGACATACCGAATGATGCAAGGTTTCGCACTTTGAGCACAATCGCAGAGGGCTCTGGCATCGTCGATGGGAGTACAGTTGCCACCTTTGAAATTAGTAGCCCTTAGTTTTCAGATTCAGTGGGTTAGTAGGTCTGGGTGTATTGTTGCTTCGTGTGATTCATAATACCCTGGGCCACTCCAAAACAGGAGTGTGATGACTTCAACAGACTCCGATGCGATAAAAGATCACAAATCTGCTGTTGAGGTAAGTCTCCGTAGATCACATAAGTGACAAGAGCAGGCACGGTCCACCTCGCCAAACATGCTTCCGGGGATAAACTTGAAAGCTGTTCAAACGTTCACACCTATATATGTATGATTCAAATATGTAAGCAGGTACTCCCTGTCGGTGATGAGCAAGGAAATCAAATAACTGTACAATTTAGTGATACATAGGGATGTTCTTGGTCCAACGAGTCAATCGAAACGCCACAAAGCTGTCGGCAATATCATCTCAAACATTATAACCAGGTGGGTTGTCGACGGGTATTCCCGCAACAAATGAGACTGAGGACGACTCGGCCGGCGAAGTATACGTTGCTAGTGCAATAAAGCAGTGTTTAAATATATGTGAAACGGAAGCAAATAGTGTTGGTCGACTTACGCAGGTCGTAAGAGTCTTCCGCCTCGACCTGTCGCTTCATATATATTGCCCTCTCCCTCGTCTTCTCGAGGAGGCTCACAAACTCAAACATTGCCCGGTCCTTGAACCGGATTTCGGATCTCGTCCCTTCTGTAAGGCCGCCCTCGGGTGAAGGTTTAATATTGAACGAGAGGTAGTTTGAGCCAAAGGTTGGCTGTTCGAATCTCGTAGACAGAATTGCAGGTAGTGGGACTGAAAGAGACTCAAACGAAGCGCCGGGGTCAGTAGTAAATATCAGCTATTTCCATATAAGCGCGAGAGGGGGATAAGAAATAGCTGGAATCAGTACGGATTCAGGACATTATGATAAGTACATACGTACCCGTTGGTCGGTTAGCCATGCTTTTCCCGTTGCCTTGAGTTTCTTGCTTCCCCCAGATCCGCCTGCGGACGCTGCGCTTGACGGTGGTACGTCTGGAACACTGAGTGAGACTTCCACTCCACTATCAATTGTGGTGATGGTCATCTCGTTGGGTAATGGGACAGGGGATCGGTTCGTGTTGAGCATTGTCCAGTTGAGTGCCATGGTGGATGTGGATGGTGATGGATACCAGTAGATGGATAATGAGATTGCCCAGACATCATTGCGAGGAGATCGCTATTACGACGCATATGTCATCCACTAATCAAGTATATATTTCTAAAAAAGGTCTTCCCTCACATGGCTACCTAGCGCAATGGTAGCGCGTTTGGCTTCGATTGCTAAGCGGCACCAAAAGGTTGCAGGTTCGAGTCCTGCGGTGGTCATACGGTAATAAAACATTGTCTTTTTTTCACGCTGCTCCCAAACACGGGTAGGCGCTGCAAATGCGGTATGCTCTAACGTTGGCAAACACAAGCCAGTCTCTGGATTACATACATGAATCGTGCTTCAAGTTACAGTGCATTAGTTATACTTCAGTGTACTTGTGGTATGCGTTGTACATTCTACGTATCAGGGGGCTTGCAGTACAACAAAAAAGACGGACGAACCGCGAGACGCCCTTCCCCACTTAAATCCACCCCCACTCGGCCAGGTTCCGATGAAATTCGCATGGGTTCTTTCCAATTGCAATCCCCTCTCCCGCCACCAACGACCTCACCTCTTCATAATACCCCTTGTGCTCAGGATCATCCTCACGCCCAATCTCCTCGCCACGCACATCCGCCTCCTGACAGACCTCACACTCACACCTCATTATCATCCGCACACATTCCGCGTCCGTCACTTCATCCTTAAAATGATATTTATGGCACCGTGCCTCTTCACTGCCATACGGGTGTGGGACATACTCATCATCATCGCCCTCGTCTTGTGTGTCCATGTTTTCGTCCCAAGCTTCCGCCATACGCAATCCCGCCATACGCAATCTGCGAGAGGATGCAGATGACCGCAGAAAGGGATGTGCGAGCGCATCTCGCGGTGTGATGCGTTTGACTGATTCTGGGTGCAGGATCCTATCAAGCAGGTCAAAGGCATTTTCAATATCAGCGCGATGGGCCTCAGCAGTGGATGTTGATAGGGCACCGCTCACAGGTGCTGGGGAGGAACGCGTGGGTGACGGAGAGGAGTGGGGGAATTCGAGGGGTGGAGATGAGGATGAGGATGGCGGCGGCGGCGGATGATGGTGTTCTATGTGAGGGATCTTTGAGCGGTACGAGGGCTGGTTGTACGGAAAGAACCGCATATCCGGTTCTTCTGGCTCGAACAGCGCTGGGTTTTGCTTTTCAACGAAATCTCGCCATGACATTCCGTCTTGTGTCAAGGAGGGCACGTTCGTAGCGAATGTCCGGCCTGTATACCAAGAAAATATTGAGAAAACCCCGGTTCGTTACGTGCGGAAGTTGGGAGACGCACTATGGAGCGTCGCGACTTTCTCGATTTTCCGCCTCCCGATGACGACTGCGATCTCCATCAACGCCTCGACGTCGTCATTTGCTTGAAATAGCGGGAACTTCTTTGTGAGGAAGAAGAGGAGAATCATCCCTGCCGCCCACACATCGATCGCTGTGTGGTGGGATTTCACGCACATATCACCAAAAAGGTAAAAGGCAATCCGGCACGGTACGTACCCCCCGTTTGCTCCCCGCACTTGAGTAATACTTCCGGTGCACGGAATCCACGCGTACCTGCACGGTTCGCTTTTGAGATAGGCCTGAAAAGCGCATATAGTTGGTAAATAGAGCCTGATGGAATGGGATACGACATTACGTACCGAGTGTCTTTATCGGGATAGCCTACCTTCTCAGACGGCATACTGCTCTTCTCTCGCGCTTCTCTCTGACGCGCTTTGATGTCGTGTGTGTTGAACTCGTTCCGGGCCCGAATATTGCCATGTGGGTGTTCAGCTGTGGGAGCGGTGTGAAAACATGCACCATAGGTTGGGGCAGGGACGGTCATGCGCTAAGTTACAATGGTAACCGGAAGGATGTGCGGTAAAGTTGGAGTAACGCACCGATGCGAGACCGAAATCGCATAATGTGCCAATCCCTGTTCGAGGGTCGAAAAGAAAGTTGGCAGGCTTTACATCGCGGTGTATAATCCCTCTTGCATGAATATCACGCAAGGCGCGAAACATGCATCTAAAGTAAGCTTTGACACCAGGTATTGGAAGGCGCCGGAAAAAATCCTGCCAGTCAACAGTCAGCGGCACACAGAACACCGACCCTACAAAGACGCACCCGAAAGTCTTCATTACGATGGTAGGGCATGATCGCTGCCACTTGGTCTTCATTGCGAAAGGCAGTAATGAGCTGGGATACATGCCTGCACCCTCTACAGTCCTCCATGATCGAGATCTCATTGCGAATCCGCTCTGGACTGCTGGTCACATATATCCTCTTGATCGCCACAAAGTGTTTTGATCCTGGTGGACGGGGTTCAGACTGGTAGTGCGCGGACGAGGCGGGTGGGTGATGCCCATGCCACTCCGTGTTATCCCACTTGTCGAGGTACCCGAGATCCAGTGCCTTATAAACGGACGAGAAAGTACCCGTACCAAGGCGATCAACAATTTTGTAGTCCAATACGAGGCCCGGCATGGCGCTCTCCAGGTCCTGTATTTCTTCTTCGATCTCGGCGCGCTCCTCCGAGGTCTTTTGATAGATCGTAAACTCCTCATCCGTGTCCGAGTCTCCATCCTCAACTTGCACATCTTCATTGTAAGTTTCTGCCTCTTCCTCCGCCCCTTGATGCCCGTCACCGTCCTCGTCACGATCTGGCTCGTCTAGCAGTAGTTCATCGTCATCACTATCCATATACTCATCCAGATCAATATACACAGGTGCGGGTGGGTTTGGTGTTGTTCGTTTCGGTGCAGAGAACGTCGGAAGAATGTCCTCTAGATGAGAATGATACTGTTGCATATCTGCGACGTTGTACCCATGGAGCGGATCGTCCGAAGACAAAGTTGATCGTTGAGCAGTCGCGTTGAGGTATTTCTGACGGTAAGTATTGTTGTGGACGTCGGAAGAGCCAACCTCGAGGGGATTTGAGGAATGCTGAGAGAGGAATACAGTGCCCATCCCCGACTTCTCCAAGAAAACAGGGAAAACAAAGAAAGCTTCCTTCCAAGCTGTCTCGACTCGGGTCGGCGATTGTTGACGCGACAGGTCACGTGGTGGTTCCACAAGGGCACAACAAGGATAAATAGCACCCTTCCAGGCCCTCAGGCTGGCATGCAGTGGACGATCCGTCGATGTACAACAAACTATAGACTGTACCATCACAACTCGGCCAAAAATGCACCACACAATACTACTGGAAGCGCGAAACTATTTGCAGATGCTGCTTGCGAAGAGGCTGAAGTACAATCAGCGTCAAGCACCCCCTCACGTATCCCTCTTCTAGAGAATCAGCATGAGAACTGGACAGGGGATGAAAGTACCCACGATGCCGTCCTTCGTATGCTTGTCGACAAGTACAAGCCACTTCGGAGCGGGTCAATCCAAATGGCCGAGCAGAGGCTAAAGCAGAACCCACCCAAGGTGTGGTCCACTGACCAGATATCTAGTGTGACGGCTGCTGGGTCATGGGCTACTCAACCGCTGCTTCCATCATCTAAAGACCACAGACCGTGGCATACGGAATTTAAGGCGCCGTCACATGCGACGTCGTCGATCAAATATGCTAATATCCCCCCAGCACCCGTGCGGAAACCTAGCGTTACGCCCTTAGATGACCGTGAAAGGAGGAGGGTCAAGGAGGCAAAGATGAAGGAACAACGTGTTGGACGGCTTGCTCAGGCACGAGAATCGATACAGGATTACCGATTGGGTATCAAACGTGCAGGTGGAGCTATACGGAGAGCGACTCCCCTTAGCTTGAAGGGATGGGCTGGGCTAATTGAAGATAAGATCCAGGTTGGTTGACATACGTGCTTGCCATTGGTAGTATTTAATGCTATGTGCCATACTCTCAGGCGGCACACAGTAAAGGTTTATTCAAGACAGTCAAGGGGAGAGGGCAGCCAATAGTCCGTCACATGGACGAATCGAACCCATTCATTGCTCGCGAAGAATTTCTTATGAATCGTATCGTACAACGGAACGGGGCTGCTCCTCCATGGGTCGAAATACAAGGAGGTGAGCTTATCATGCAAAGACACAACTTGCTCTGTGGATGATTACTTGTCATAGAACTTGATTCTGCCATAAATTCTTTCCGAGATATCCTACGACAATCCTGGGTACGACAAGCCATCCGTAACCTAACAACGAACAACCCTCCTGCCTTACTTCGTAGTTTCACTCTAGAGGACATCAAAGTTTTGCGCGACCCCCAGTGGGAGCAGCGTGAGCAGTCATACCACGAAATTGCATTGAAAGAGATCAATTCTCTTGTTCGCAAATACAATGGTGTTGCGCCGTATGCTGTCCGTCGGCCGTTCTATGTTCGGAATGTTGAGATGGAGAGGGTGTATGGGTCCTGCGTCGAGGATATTTGGACGGAGTTAGCTGAGAGGGCTCAAGAGACGTCGTTGCCACGCAATGGCACGCTTGGCGAGACGACCAAGAATACAAGTGCAGTTGTAGGCGAAGTCGGGGAGTCGGAAGTGTGGAGTATCGGCGACCACATTTGGAAGTGGATAGACGGCTTCGTCTCAAGGCTGAGAGCAAGGAGGTATTAGTGTATGCGATGCCCTCGTGAGTCCTGCTAATTTATCACAAGTATTTATCCGAATCCTCGTGTAATATTACAAGTCCATGTGTCGTCTTACACAGCATCAGGTATCACCTGTTGCAAGTACGGTTTCATATATCATATACGCAGCGTATATTGTACAATATGCGCCTTGGGGTGGTGTGATCATTCAACTTTCGGATCTATCGCCTGACCTCGAGGCCAACACGAGGATTTGAGATGGCTTGCGATCATCAAATGGTCAACAATCACTGAATTTGGGTGTCTTCTCCCAATGACAATACTTTTGAACATGTCCTGTCGTCCATGGAAACTAGTACACGCCAACCCTGTTCGACCCGACGAGCGGAATTAAATCATCCGCGGACTCGGAGCTAGTAGACTCCGAAATCCCACAGAAGGAACAATGAGCGAGCGGCGGATTTTTCCATATTAAAGAATCAAAAATCCTGGCAGTTGCCTCGAGGCAAACCTCGCTTTTTGTGCACGCCAGTCACCAATCCCCCATCTAATCTCAGTATAAAGTGCAGCGTTATTTTCATATCTAGCTCTCTCACCTTGCTTCTACTACTTGACTACTTCGTCTTATCTCGACCTCGTCGACGACCTCGACGTTGCGCACCCTCGCACTCACCACTTAAACTCCGTTACTCTACTCCCCTTCGTACCACCCATGTCCTACTACGAGACCGGTGAAGAGATCATAGTAAGCCTGCAACTATACATATATCCTCCATCTCTAAATCCTAGCATACTAGCCTGGTGACGTTGTCGCTGTCCGCCACGGCGTAAAAGGCCGGCAAGAAGGTCTCGTGGTCGGGTCTCATGTCGACTTCTACGTAAGTCCATTACCCCCTTCTCATTTATCCTTATCACCTCTCTAACGGCTCGAATCCCAGGGCCGCCAAGTAATCGAGGTTCAGTTGGATACGGGATACTTCCACGTACCTTACCTGCCTAGCACTGTCACACGTGTGCGGCGCACCATCTCCTCCCGTCCGAGTCTGGCGAAACAGCGGACCATCGAACGACGCGTTTACTGGTAATGGCAAAGTCTCGCGACTAGAACTCCGTGCTGTGTGCACGGTTGGATAACTCTCGAATCATGGGTTCACACATCAATTTTATCGCACATTATTATTATTATCTGTCATCGCTGTCTCACTCCGCGTTTACGCGGCTCCTCGGTATCCATATCGAAATCATGATCGTGCTCATTGGGAAGATGCTTTTGGGATGGAGTGGATGTAAGAGGCCTCTCGGGTCATTCGGGTAATGACTGGGACGGAGTATACACTTACGAAGTGGACACAACTTGGATTTTCATAGCAAGTTGACGATTATCTATTTTACATAAGTAATGATCTTGCATGACACCATGTTTGAAAGCCTCGAGCTCATGCACGAATCGAATTGTGATAGTGTCAAGAATCGCAATGCATCAGAATCACAATGAGACTGTAACCGCTCCCTCGTACTTGTACAAGCAAGCGTGGTTTCCGGTCGACGGTCGACGGTCGTTGTATTATTTTACTTTCCCCAGCTCGAAAAGAAGCCAAGTTCTTGAATTCCAGAGTGCTTCTCAATGGCTCCCATCATCGAAACTAACATGGTCTCTGGTCTGTAATTTTGTGGACCTGCTTGAGAAAGATATTATCTGAGTCTACCGGGGCAGTGAACGAGGCGCACTAAGCAATTCCTTAAGATAGCCCTGATTTGATGCAAAATTGTTCAGCCTTTTATGCAAGTCATTCTGGTCTTGTACCCGGGCTTCATTGTTTTGTCTCTGCCAGTCACAAACATTCACGAGTGGTGATGTCTTCATTCACAAAGTGAGTTGGTCTCCTGGACGCTTACAGTTGTACTTGCCTGGAATGAGACAAGGCATGCCTCAAGTTGACCATGATAGTCTGCAATCTGCGCGATTCTGTAGTCCTGGGACACCGAGCTCGCTAAATCAGTAGCAGTTCCCTGCTGCACCGTGACAAATGCATAAATGTCATCAAGTAATCTAGCAGAAGGTCAGTATTTTGACCAAAGCGCCGAAATCCATGTTAGCTACATACACGTTCAAATTCTTGAGAACAGGAGAGATGTCCCTCGACAGTCGCTCACTACCATATTCCGTATCAAGTACCGCGAGAAATGTGTTGATATATTTGCCCAAAGCCCGAAGCTGTGCTTGGCTGCTCTGGACTTCCTCGACCTTCGATGAGATGTTCCTGGCTGTGGAAAGACAAGACTCGAGGGACCCAACTTGAATGTGGTAGTTGTGCTGATCGTTCCCCACATCGTTGTAGGTCCCGATGTTGATAGTCGAAGATTCAACAAACGCGGGCATGGCAGTGGCGTGCCGCAGGTCCTGAGGAGATGCGGGATAGTTTCAAAAACTCGCAGGAAAGCATTACAAATAAATCAGAACAGCTTTTTACATAAAGCTCCTTGACAACTGAATGACACCTCAGAGGTGTCAAGGAAGATGTTCTTGTTGTCCGGCGGTCTTCCCGAATAAGCCAAGCAATACACGGACCCTACAGCAACTAGACTGGTGGCCCTTGACTGTCGTCGAACAAGGTAGGCAGGCGACTGTTTAGCACAGTCATCATGATTGGCCATGCTAGTTGCGGGAATCAACTTGAAAAACATCATACTCGAGGATCTCTCACCCAATAATCGCAAGTGATTTGCATAAGCAACCGCCAGATGCGTATCGATGTCCGAGCCAAACTGATACTTCCACAACAAGAGCGAGATTCTATAACATGGATACATCTCGATAAACAAACGACCAACGACGCAATAGAATGATTGCATGAATGAGGAGAGTAGTCGTAGTCGTAGTCGTAGTAAGGAGGAGCTGCTAGAAGTAGATGCATGCGATAAAGACCTATGAATACAAATGATACTGATATCAACGTGAGCAAGGCAATAAATCAAGATAATAACTCCTTCTATGCTTTCAGACCAACAATAGCTGGCGGCTGTGGGGGTGTGGGTTTGGGTGTATGTGACCGTGATGAGTGTGGATGAAGAGGTTGCTTGGGCTTGCGTTTAGAAGGTTGATGTGGTAGAGGTGATGGAGGTGGGGATGGAGGTGTAGAGGGTGTGCCTGCGGCAGATGTAGGGGGAGGTGATAGCGTTGCGGACGGAGGGGTTGTTGGTATTGTCGAAGATAGTGATATTGACGATGTCAGGGATGATACAGAGGACGCCATGGATAGTGGCTCTTTATCGGGTAGCGGTGTGGAGGTCAAAGGCGAAGTGGATGATGTAGGGTTTGAAGTTAACAATGAAGGGGCCGAGGCAGTCATCGAAAGCAGCTCAGCAGGATTGGCAGAACCATTCACCCTTGGATGTACGAATGTATTATTCGGGAGTGAAGATGACGTCGGCACCATCTCCTCCGAAGATCTCATCGATCGTGACGAAGTATCCCGATCCGACGCATTGACGCTCAAACTCCTCTTCCTCCCCGTCGCAACACTCCTCACAATCCTTGGCGCACCCACACCCACACCAACAGTTGCACTCCCAGGAGGAGCACCATTCATCACTGCATTCCTTTCCGCTTGTATTGCCACAGCATGCCTCACCCCAAACCCAACCTCACTAACAAATGACGCCACGCTCCCATTTGCACTCAAATTCAGATCAATTTTCCGCACCTCCGGTTTCAATGTCTCCTCCGACATATTAGCATCCCCGCCCTTCGTGATCCCCTGCGCAGGCGGCAAGGCTCGCTCATAATACAGCATGAACGCGCCTGAGCCCTCCTTCAGCACGGTCTCGATTCCACATTCGCGTACGGAGTCATCGCTGATGCGGAGCCAGCCCCTTCCGGAGCCCCTACCACCGGGATGTTGTGGGTCGTCGTCATCCCATACATATCGCGGCACCACACCATCGATAGCATCGTCCTCCATCTGAAGTGGATCGACCAACCGTGGCGGGGCCCATCTTTTTTCGAGTGGCAGACCAGGACTACGTGGTTTACGGCGGTAGCAGATGTAGTGCCCGAAAGAGTGCTGTCCGAAGTGGCATACGACGGCGGCGAGGCGGTATATCGTGCGAGGTGCGTACGTTGCAGGCGTCGGTGTTGTGGACCGCGGGATGTAGTTGACGTATGGGGGAGGCGTTGATATGGCGTGTGTGGGCTCTGTGGAGAGGTTTCCCGAGGTGGTATAGGGTGTGAGATCGAGGACCTCGGGGAAGATCACCTGGATGGGATTTTTAGAGGCATAGTGCCCATAGTGGATAGAGCGATTGATGTGGAGGGCGAGAACTGGGGGAGGCTGTAATGTGCATGAGAAGAAGGACAAGTGGAAGTAGAGGAAACATACTCTAGCGATCATCGCTTGTTTCGAGGAAGCTTTGCTAAACACCTTATCCATACGGACATTCCGAAGTTCGTCCTCAATACGACCCTCCTCGAGTAAAGTCTGCACTTGCCGTTCCATTTTGTGGACCTCTTTTAGACGCCGTTTCTTCGATGCAGAAGGTTGAGCTTCAGGTCTAGTTGCCTCTTCCAGGATTTTGATATCATGAAGCAGGCGTCTGTGTGTCGCAAGCATCGAACACTTCCGACATACACAGTCGTTCAGAATCTCTAGCCTAGTATAATCTTCTAGACACCACTCTAGGGGACAACTTGCCTAAGAAGAGAAGATTTCATGTGAGATAAGAAGATACAGATATGAGTGAAGCACTAACAGCCATCCGGGGTACCGACAGCTGCCAATTATCCAGCGCGAAATGCATGACCGCCTCGGTGTACCCGCAGGTGATACAGCTCCTTCGATTTGCTGTCAGCCCATCAAACACGCTCTTCCCGATCTCCCGATTTGACTCTTCTGACGTCTTTGCAAGGCCGCCAAGGCCGCGGTCTCGGTATCCCTCTTTGTCAACAGCGGAGATTTCGTTCTTGATGCACTCTGAGAGTAGCTGGAAGAGCTCTTGTGCATCTTGGTGCTCACGCGAGTAGAGGAGAGAGTTTGTGCGTCCTTCGGAGTGAGCGGTAAGAACGTCGATGATCTCGTACGGCCGCAGAGCATGATAAGACGATCTTGGTGTATTGAGGTCTGGTGAAAAGGTGAGATGAAAGAGATGAACAGATTGGTCATGGCATACTGCGAAACAAGGTTTGAAGGGCGTCGATGACAGGAGTTGGAACATCTAGTGCTGCGGCTTTAGTATGAATAGTGTCTATGTGCGGTTGGAGGTATGTTAGTGAAGCTAGAGCCTAGAAAGTGAAAGCAGAGTTATGAAGCGTTGAAGTGCTGTGCAACCAGGAGCATTACGTGCCTGTAGGGTCGAGTTCATGAAGCAGTACGTTCCAGAGATGTTGACAAGTCCTGGGTAATAGCCATCGTCATCAGTCTTCTCTGTCTCTGAAGCATATCATCAGTTCATCGTGGCCCCGTTCGAAACTAAAATAGTTCTAAGCACCATATCTCGCAGAACCATTCATGATGGAAGTCTGCTCCGCCCTAGTCCGACGGAGATGTTTTCTTGACTTTTTCTCACTACGGCTGCCAGCATGTTTAACCAGAGTAGATGTCGATGCCCCGTTTGACGAAGACCAGCTCCAAGGCAGCGAGAAGCCTATGCTTTCGAGACCCATGGTGATGGTGCAAACGAGGGAGTTGAATTCCGCTTTAGTGGCGACCAAAATAAACAGGGAAGGGACGAGAAGAACAACGAGAAGAGGGGCGATTTGTTGGAAAGCGCTGGAAGATAGAATGTCAATGCACCAAGCACGAAGGTCGTCGGAAACGAGCATTAGTCGTCGTCGACGTTGCTGCCCAAGGTTGCGCAAAGGAGCCACCTGTTAAACCCGGGACATCTGTCATCTCGTGTACATTTATTTCTCACCTGTCTCATATGGCTACCTAGCGCAATGGTAGCGCGTTTGGCTTCGATTGCTAAGCGGCACCAAAAGGTTGCAGGTTCGAGTCCTGCGGTGGTCATTAGATGTTTTGTAGCATGGTTTTTAGGTCTTTTTGCAAAAAAGTGGAAATCAACAAGGCTTTGCCAAAGAATCGCTTCATCTTTCCTTTTCATAGAATTCACATATGCCAAGCTCTGTTGTTTGAATCCAGGATCTTCGGTCTCCAAATGGTAGAGTACATGATACGTGACTACTATCACGGCACAAATCTCTACAACCGATTCTTCACCCACTGGCAAGAACACCCGGAAACGAGTACCAGGGTATTTCCAAATTCCGTCAATACTATATGTGGTAAGTAGAATGGCCGCGTCCAACTTGCATGGGCTATTGTTAATCATAACTGCATTCCTATGGCAATCAGAGTTAATGGAGTATGAATCATCCCTCCTTACGCCGGACCGACAATAGTAGTAGGTGGTCTAGAAAGGAGTTAGAGCATTGCCAGCGAGCTTCTTCGACATCCCGAGCGGATGGGATAAATTGAGGCAGAGATACCAGAGATATACCTAAAGGCGTGCACGGGTATGGTGGCAAGTTGAAGATCGAGGATTCGGAGATGCGATGTTGGATGTGAGTTCGTGCTAAATGGTGGAATGTCGAGGGATTCGTCAGGTCCACTTATAGCCTCAGAGCGCTGTTTCTCTTGATGGGATTCAACCGGATTCCAGCAGTAGGAGAGGGCACAATCGACTAGTACCTGACATAACAGCAGGTTTCGGACTTGGACTTGTTCCGTGATCAAGAAGTTGAAAAAAAGATCCAAACAATCAGATGTTCAACTTTGTCGTTGTGACTTATTTACGAGCAGGGCGGCTCCAAATAAGCTCAGCAGATGAAGCTGAAATTCGTTGCATGCTTTCGAGTCCTGTCATCTGTTCAGGATTCTGACTTGAACAGCTGATCGCCATTTCGATAACAACTTCAAGGTCATTCAAAGTTGTCATTCATCATTCACCAATTACTTATCTCCTTGGAAAATTTAAAAGTACTAGTAGAAACATGCCTTATGGACTCGGATAAACTTCTAGCCTGCGATTTCTTCTTGGTGTTCCTGGCAGATACTACCATGTACGTCCAATCTCTTCACACTGTTTGAACTTTGAACAAACGTGCGATCACGGTCACGGTTAAGACCATTTTAAACTCCCGGCCATACGTATACCAAATAGCAGATGTCTGAGTGTCACACTGCCCGCATCGCATCACATTGGATCGCATGCGGTATGCTTGGCGGTATGCTATGTATTCATTCAGATCATCAACTTCTTATCGGCCAGCTTTTGGATATATAATTCCATGGTCAGTCCGAATCAGTCCCTGGTATCATGGAGGACCAACTTGAACATACGCGAGAGGGAACCTCTTCTTCGCTAACGGACACCCTTGTCAACCGTCCTCAGAATGGTCGTGGACCTCATCTCTCTACCGTGTTCTCAGATTCTGCCAACAAATCTCCAACTGCAAGCTCATCTAGCGCGTCATCTTCTCAAGCCCCAGCCGTGTGTCATCAAATTGTGTCTGTCCCTCCGGATCATGAGCATCGGACACTGATTCTTTGCTTTGATGGTACCGGCGAGGAGTTCAATCCTGATAATTCAAATATTGTTCAACTCGTGGCGTTGCTCAAAAAGGACGACAAGTCGAAACAGGTGGTGTACTATCAGGTGCGAATCAACTTGAATGATCCTCACCTGTCGTTGGCGCTCATCGAATGATATTCGCATGTACTAGGCAGGTATCGGAACCTACCATACTGAACATATCGTTGGACGGATCTCCAAGTCGATCTGGAAGGTGTGCAACTACTCTCAAGTCTTCAGAGCAGAGCCTTCATTCCATTTGTTCTTGTATAGTTACTTGACTTGATGTTTGCTTTTGATCTGGACGCACATATTAAGGGTCAGTTGTCCCTTTTTTTGGGGGCATATTTATCGAACTTTTCGTTGGGTAGCTGGCTACGAATTCTTAATGCAGACATGTATGTCAATCGGTCCTTTTTGTCCAACCGCGAGCTAATTGATCTTCTCTTAGACAAGGCGGGAGACGAGATTTGTTTATTCGGTTAGCAGCCCACGCAATATTCTCATCTGTAGGCTGACACCCATTGCATCATCAGGTTTTTCTCGTGGGGCACATACTGCACGGAGGTTAGTTCCTACACCCTTCCGGGGACAAACATAACCGTCTTTCTAGTCTTGCAGCCATGATCCAGAAAGTCGGTCTTCTTTCAGCAAACAACGTCCAACAAGTCCGCTTCGCTTACAAGATGTTCACCAAAGTTGACTATGCTGGATGGCAAGAGTCCAATGCGTTTAAGAAGGCATTCTCAGTGCATGTGGACTCCATCAAGTTTATTGGCGTATGGTATGTTGTATGTCTCTCGTTACTGAAGAGGCTAATAGTCTTCACTTAGGGATACTGTGGAGTCTGTCGGTTTATGGCCGATGAGATTGCCCTTCGCATCGTCCCCCACGATGATCCGCTTTTTCCGTCATGCGCTTTCCCTTGATGAGCGTCGGGTGAAGTTCAAAGCCACCCCATGGAATCGACCGACTACACACGATCAAAAGTTAGGTATCAGCCGTATGCCCGGTCACTCGTGGGTGAAGAACTCTGCGGTCGAAGACCAACATACAAACGAGATCGAATTTATGCCATCACATGACAAGCAGGCGAACACTCGGCCTACAAATGTTTTAGAGGTGTGGTTTGCCGTACGTCTTTCCCCAACCGTCACGAGTCTTATATTTACCACCTTCCTCCCATTGTAGGGCTGTCATTGCGGTTGTCCCTTCTTTTGTCATATGCTGCAATAGAACTGACTAACTTCCAGACGTCGGCGGCGGCTCCGTCGATAACCGTACGCGTAATGCACTCGCCCACATCCCTCTGCGGTGGATGATACGAGAATGCTTTAAGACAAACAGCGGTATCTTGTTCGATGCCGAGGCCCTTCGCCGTGATATTGGCCTTGATCCGTCGAACCTATATCCGGTTGTCGTCGACCGTCCTCGTGCGCTCGCGGCTGGCGATACCCCGATTCAGGATATTCCACCTTCCCCTCCGCCAGTGTCAGATGAGTCAGATGATATTTCTATTAAACCGCCTATGGGGACGGAGGAGGAAGAGGATTTGAAGGATACTTTGTCGCCAATATACGATGAACTGGACAGCTCGCCATTTTATCGGCTTTTGGAGTATCTTCCCATGAAAATAAGGTACCAACGAGGGGATGACTCGTGGGCCGAACCCTATGTGTGCGTTTTCTTTTCTCCGACATCGAGGTACAGGTGACTCATCGCATGCCCACCTTTAGCCGCAACAAGGGGAAGTTCAGAGTCATTCAAGGGCAAAAGGAATCTGGGCTGAACATCCATAGGTCGGTCCAGATTCGGATGGACGCGATACCGAGTCCTAAAGGGAAGAAGTATGCCATCGGTCCTACAACTCTAGTAAAGCCTACATGGATTGACTGAGTTCTGGAACCAGACTGATGTACAAATGTACAACAGGTCGTTATTTATCACTTTCCAGATTATACCTTTGCTTACTTTGACTATATTCTTCATGTATACTAGTAGTACGATGTGCGTAGTGTCCCCGTCCACGATACCTTGTCTTGAAGAGTTACTTGTGATTGATTCCTTGTTTGTATTTCATGTCAACGCCACAAGCTTTGATACGAATTATGCTAATGAACATGCAATTTCCTAGTTTTCCGTGAACAGGACCTGGAGCCAATTATGTGCTAGGCAAGACTGCTCTGGGTCTTAGACAGAACTTGTAAGTCCCCACGATAAGAATGGGTCAACAAAACAACCCCTGGTTGTTTTGTTGGCCAGCCGATGGTGATAACATGGTGTTGTCGGATTCCACTCCATGGTATTTTCTATGTCTATGATCATATAAGTATTGTTGATCAGAGCACTTGTCGTACAGAATGAATTATTTACTAAATGAACAATTGTTATACAGAGACCTCTTCTTGCACGCGCCTAGTGGTACATTTGTAATACTTTATCGAGCTAATGAATACAGTCGTCGAGTTAAACCAGTATGCTACGTTCACGCGATACTTTCACACGATAGTAATTTTCTTGGGGGCCATCTCAGGGGCGGACTTGGGGAACGTCACGAATAAGACTCCATTGTCCATTCCAGCCTTGATCTCGTTCTCCTGGGTCGTCATCAGTACTTGTAAGAAGATTATACATGAGCAGAGCAGTGACTTACCTTGATGCCCTGAGGAAGTTGTAAGGTGCGAGAGATTTTCCCATACTTCCTCTCCCGAACAGCATATCCACTCTCGTCATGGTCCGAGGATACCTTGGCCTCCCCAGAAACCGTCAAGCGGCCGTTATGAACATCAATGGAAACATCCTCCTTCTTAAGTCCAGGTAACTCGAATGAGGCGGTGACAGTATTGTTTTCCGAGTCCTCATAGAGGTCCATCCTATAGGCACATTGTCAACGTGTGCGTCAGCAGATCATAACTTGATGAAACATACCTAGGCTTGATAGCCCGAACTGCACCTCCGCCAGACTCTCCAGACTCGATGCGACGGCGCTGACCACTGGAATCCCACCGCCCACCGAAAGTCTCGTCGAGGAAACGATCGAGGTCATAAAAAGGCTCGTAGTGCCAAACAGACGACATCGTGAAAGCTTGAAGTTATAGCAATGTTGGGTGGTTAAGCTAGAGAGACTTGGAGATGTGAAACAGCTCGAGACGCCATTTTATACGTCATTTCGTAGAGCCAATCTCAGACATAGCGTAACAAGTTCACGAAGATTCTGGAATGTCCATATTGGGAACATAAGTATCTTGAAGGCGACCTAGAAGGCTCCAGAAGGACAAGTTACGGCACTGGTATGATCCAAGATTCTAGCGTTTTCCAAGTCTCGTGGAGTTGGTGGAGCCTGAGGTTCAACGTTCGGACTGTTCTAGGTATCTGAAGTTCAAGGTGCGAATCATGATTAAATAATTAGTCTGAGCGTGAGAGTCACGCTCGCCGACTCGGAGGCTGAGTCGGAGGTCGGAGCAGCATCGAACTTCCATAACGATTTTTCGTTCTTTCCCACACTGGCAGGACCACAATGAAAAGCTCACACCTGATCCTTCCTAGCTGAAGTACTATTAGCACCTGGAGAATTAATATCATACCCCGACCCTAGGTTCACAGCGAACGTGTTGGCCACAAGCTGTACCTCACGAGAACAACTTGAAGGCGAACTATCCAGTCCTGATTGGTCACAAGCTATGGTCTGTTGAGAGCTGCTAGCACTTAAGCGTATCTGTAACTTCCTTTCTGGAGGATATCCGTCGAAGCATCCACTGGCCAAACCTGGAAACAAGGAGCAGACCCTACCGCTTCCGTCAGGAGAAGCAACGTAGAAAGAATACTATCACTAGCAAAACTTGCCCATACTAATTTGGGCATACTAGGTATGGAAGTAGAAGGGAGGCGTGTAAAACGATTGGTGCTTTAGGCTGGCGCCTTAATACTAGGAGCTTCTACCGCACGGTTAGCCTTTCAAATATTATTGTCTGTCAAGCCGAACGCCGACGCGGCAAATACGAGCATCTCAAATCACACTTTGGAAAGCATACTTCCTAGCTTCTTCGCCTCTTCCTCTGTCATTTCACAACGCTGTACCAGCTGCCGTATTCCAGGTCCAACCACGGTCTCGACGTTTCTATGCTCCTTCGTCTTGCTCCACGGGCAAGATCCGCTCGAGTACGTCACATTGACAATGGTTGAGAACCATTCCACCGGCTGCATCCTCCACGGGTTCTCTAGGTGCTGTGCCCTGAGCAAGCGCTGCATCTTTCCCTTCGACTCCTCGTATTCGTCGTCGAACATATGTCCACCGGATTTAGAAGGCCTGCCTCGGATCGCCGTGATACACCCAACGCCCTGGGGCCACATTCCGTACTGCTGAAATGCGCCCTTGTTCCGCACCCACCACTC